>VDFB02166893.1:0-15652 GCA_007258455.2 Sequoia sempervirens | reverse complement strand
GGGCGCCCTTGAATAAAGGGACCTTTAACTGTTTTCTGGGAATTCAAACTCCAGTCTTCTTTTGCGAAACGGAACTAGCTACCTAATGAGATATCAAACAAGATCATCTGATTCTCTGATCAACGGGAAATCCAAATCAAAGCACAGGAGGTCAGAATGAAGAGTTTGAAAGAACAGATATTGAAAATGACTAAGGCATAAAAGAAAGCGCCTCTTCTTGAGAGAGGCGCCCTTCTTTTTAGGGCCACAAACTCAGCTTTTTGCTTTCATACCTCCCAAGCTCATCTCTTTAGTTTAGTCCCAACTCAACAATGAATCCAAAAGCAGCCAATCAGGATCAACCGAACAATCTGGATCAGAGATCAAACAAAGGTCATTCAGCATACAAAATGATGAAAAAGCTTGCAAAACTCAAAAGGGACGCCTAGAAAAGGTCAAAGGAAAAGTCGTTGACTAAAGTTAAGATATTTTGAGACAAACTTGGCTAACTTACTCCACAATCAGTGGAAATCACCTTTTTGAACTTCAGATCAAGCCAAATCAACTTTTGATCATGAGTTAAGTTCCCAAACTTAAGGATCTCAGGCTTGAGTCTATACAAAGAAGATCTAGGCGTCCTTCATTATTTCTTTGCAGGTTGATGATCAAGAACAGCAATAAGCTCTCAAGGACGCCATTTTCAGATCTGGCCAAGGTTTTTGACCGTTCTTCGATATTTCTTGAAGATCAGAGACAGAAGAAGAGTTCTAATCAGAGGCTGGATTCAGAGACAGATTTTCTCAAGGAGTTAGATTAAAAAACTTTCAATCCATCTTTTGTCTACTTCCTCTTTTCTTGTCTTAGGTATTCCTACATGTCACACAAATCAGCATGCTACCACAGATCTGATCAATTGGGCAGAATCAGAATAATTTTCCAATAAAACCCATCTCGTCAAATTTTCTAGAATCAACCAACTTGCTACCCCTATTTTTGGGGGTTTTTCCGAAAAAGTTTCAGAATCAAAATTTTGAGGAACTAGGTTTGTTCAGCATTGAAGCACGAACAAAACCCAAGTGCTAGATTTTTTCCGGAAAAATACTTCTCGGCGGGTAGCTATTTTTAGGGGGTTTTCAGAAGTTGTCTGAACATATCCGTGTTTACAGTCAGCAGGCGAGTTTTTCTTCACGGAATGACAATTTGGCGTCCTTGGGCTCCAATTGAACAACCAGACCTTGCACCAGCAACTCTCCAACCAGATCTCACACATATTGCTGGAGAGGAAACGGACATCATCAGTAGTCTGTGGATTTTTATCTTTGAAAAGAATACATCACCCGCTCAGTGGAGAGCCGCAACAATTACTCTGGACGAAGAAGAAAGAAAGGTTGATCTTGCAGCCGAGAGGCCAGTATTACCACCTCCTGCGTGGCAGTAAGCATCCTGGCTTACTAGTTGCAAAGAGGTCATTCCAAACACGAAGCCGCCAAAGTTACCAAGAGCAGCAGCTTGCGCAAGGAGGAGATGCCACGTCATCAAAGCATTGACTATCCGAAGACAGGAGAAGTCAGCACATGGATCAAGAAGCCGTTGACCGGAGGTGGTGAGGTGTGAAAAGACACCTAGGCTGGGACGTCATAGTCTCTAGGAAGGCATTTATGATTAATAGTTAGTTAACTTGATGACTCATTCCAAGTTAACCAACTATCCCTTGAATCATGCATGTCTATCTCTATTTATGGGATGGTTTGTTTTGACTTCCATTGATTGTGGATGTTTTTTTTTACTCCACTAATCATGGATGACTTATCCCATAAATCATGGATGTCTATCTTAGAGACACCTAATGTATATTAAAGTTCACTTTTAGTCTTCTTTCAGTCAACTAAAGTAGTTTCTAGTTGACTCTTTGTTTAGTTTCAGTTAATTGTTTGTTCCCCCTTTTTAGGAATAAATCTTGCTAATTGATTAGCAAGAACTCATTGTTAACTCAAGGAGATTTTGGGGTTGCCCACTCCTTTGAGTTCTATAAATAAGAGCCTTGGGCTCATTGTTTGTTTAACCTTTACTTGCTATGCAAAATTGCTGCGCCATTGTTGCCAACAGTTTGAAAGCGAATATCTGTTCACTCTTGGATGAGAGTTCATTGGTTGATCGTAATTGTGCATGATTCCGTGCCTTTGTTGTCCCAATCTTTGTAATTCATTGATGAAGCTTGAAGAAGAAAATCAAAAGACGCTTGCATTTTGATCTATATATTTGAGTTTTTCCTACATTTTGTATCTAATAGCTTGTTGTTTCATTTCCCTCCTCAAATAGGGGTTCCTCCTCCTTGGATATCTGTTATTAACAATTGTCGTTTGTTGTTGTTTAATGGATTGTCCTTCAACCTATACTTCGGTTAGGGGTTCCTCCTCCTTAGCAAGTTTGTCGGCCAAGACATCGTAATTTGTTGTTTCTTGTAAGTCGTTTCCTAGCCCATACCTCGGATAGGGGTTCCTCCTCCTTGGCAGGTCTCAGATCCAACTAACCGTGAAGAGTGTTTGCTTGTATCTAACCTTATCCCGACATATATCCGAGAGTTCAAAGCCTCGGCCATATTCTAAGGAGACGGTGGATTCAAGTGATCCAACCCATCCATTCCCGCTCCTATACCCTCATGCTCTGTTTACCTTGAGGATATTGGATAGATTAAAAGCTAGAACAGTCGTAGTTAAGATATGCAGAAACCAGAGAAAAAGCTTAGTTGCAGCGCATTGTGTTTGTGCACCCTTATGTCCTACCACTGAGTACAAAAAGATAGGAACCTTAGTTTACCATTCCCTTCCTTACGCATTGCACTCAGCAGAGAGGGACTTCTCCTCTTTAAATAATGAAGTGTTGCAAAACATTTGTAATAGCTGAGCATTTACAATCAGCACTCCAAAGGTGCTAATTTAAACGCCAACAAGATGATAGGCTAACCTCTCTGCAACTAGGACTGACTAAGAAGGGGACATTACAGTCTACCCTCTCCAAGATTGCTTGTCCCCAAGCAATCGCAACTCTGGATGTTGTAGAATCTCCTCATTCTCCCACGTAGCATCCTCTACCGGCAAGTCCCTCCACTTAATCAGATATTCCCTAATGACCCGTCGCCGAAGTTGACACTCTTTGACATCCAAGATGGCCTCAGGTATTAGAATCAACTTCCCCTCATCATCTAGGGGTGGCAACACTCAAGAGGGAACAACATGATGTCCTAATGCCTTTTTGAGGCATGACACATAGAACACATTATGAACCTTACTATCCGTCGGTAGATCCAACTCATAAGCCACCTCGCCTATTCGCTTAATAATCCTGAACGGACCATAATATCATGGCTTAAGCTTCTCTATGCCACTCTTCCTAAGAGTGGATTGACGATAAGGCTGCAACATGAGATACACCATATCACCCACCTTAAAAGTCCGCTCAACTCTCCTCTGATCAGCATATTGCTTTTGTTGATTTTGTTCCTTTTGAATATTCTCTCTGGGAGCTCTCATAATGTCCTAGTTCTCCTGCAAAAGATACCCAGCACTAGGCACTCTGTTGTCACTCAACACTAAATCAAGGAAGTTGGGCACCTCATACCCATATAGTGCCATGAATGGTGTCATTTGGATAGACATGTGGTAAGTAGAATTGTAGCAATACTCGCAAAGATATATCCACTTTACCCAAGCCTTCTGCTGCCCCACTATGTAATTCCATAGGTATCCCTCCACCCATTTATTAACAATTTATGTCTAGCCATCAGTCTGCGGGTGGTAGTTGGTGCTCAGAGTAAGCTCGGTTCCACATACTCTGAATAACTCCTGCCAAAAGTGACTCATGAACCAACTATCCCTGTCACTAACAATGCTCTGAGGTAAACTATGTAACCTGAATACCTCGCAGAAGAACAACTCTACAACCTGAGTAGTTGAATATGTAGTCGTAATCGGAAAGTGGGCATACTTCATCAACCAATCAACAACAACATATATACAATCTCTCCCTTGGGCTTTCAGCAAGCCTGTAATAAAATCCATAGATACACATTCCCACTTCCTGTCAGGAATTGGAAGTGGCTAAAGCAACCCTGCAAGATAGGTATGTTCCTGTTTGTTCTGCTGACAAACAGGGCACTCTCTCACATAACGAAGAACATCTAACTTGAGTCCTTTCCACATGAATCGCTCCCGAACCCGCCTATAAGTTTTGAAGTACCCGGGATGGCCAACTGTAGGTGAATCATGGAAGGCTCTCAAAACTGTGTTCTTCACATTTGAGCCTGGAATCAAGAAAATTATCCCTTTGTAAATGATTAAATCATTCACAATGGAGTACCTGCTATCCTGCACTGACCCATCAACAATGCCAGAAGCCCACGGGTTCTTGGCATACTCAACAACTATCAAATGCCTCCAATCCTCTACAATCTCAACCAAGGAGCACAAATGAGATATGCGAGACAAGGCGTTAGCAACAACATTTTGCGAGCCTTTGACATAGAAGATGTCAAAGTTATATGACTGTAACCTACTAAACCATTTCTGTTGGCGATCATTCAAGTCTCGTTGTCCAAGGAAATGCTTCAGGCTATTATGATCGGTCCTCACACTAAACTTGTTGTCAACAAGGTATTGCCTGAACTTGGACAACACATGCATGATAGCTAACATCTCCTTGTCATAAATGCTATAGCTCCTCTTAGGACCCCTCAGCTTCCGACTCTCATAGGCAATAGGATGCTTGTCCTACATAAGTACTGTGCCAATGCCTTCACCAGAAGCATCGCAATGAAGCTCAAAGGGTCTCGTGAAATCCGGTAATGCCAAGACTTGGCAAGTAGTCATCAAAACCTTGAACTTCTCAAAACACTCACGTGCCTGAGGAGTCCATACAAAAGCACCTTTCTTTGTCAAATCTGTAAGTGGTGCAGCATGCTGAGAGAAACCACTGACAAACCAACGGTAGAAAGCACACAAGCCAACAAAACCTCTGAAAGGCCAGAAGATTTTCCGTAGGTAGGCCACTAATAATACTTTGACTTTATCTCAATCCATGCGTAACTCCATCTCAGACTGAGCGATGTGGCTTAGATATAGCACTCAAAACATACCCAAGCACACACTTTGGATCATTCCCATGCATAAGGACTCTCTCATCCAAATATACCCAACATTGTATCTAAATGAGCTAGGTGCTCCTCCCAAAATCTATTGTAGACCAAAATATCATCAAAGAAAACCAATACATATCTCCGCAGCTGTGACTGGAAGACCCTGTTCATCGTGGACTGAAAAGTGGCGGGTGCATTGGTTAAACCAAACAGCATAACCAAGAACTCAAAATGCCCACAATGACATCTAAATGCAATCTTCTCTATGTCCTACTCTCAAACTCGAATCTGATGGTACCCTGATCTCAAATCTATCTTTGAGAAGTAACATGCCCCATGGAGCTCATCAATCAACTCGTCTATGTGAGGTATGGGGTACCTGTTTTTGATTGTCCTTTTATTCAGCATATGGTAGTCTATGCACATCCTGAGTGACCCATCCTTTTTCTTCACCAAAACACCCGATGAAGCAAAGGGTGACTTACTCAGCCTAATATGACCCATAGCAAGCAGCTCCTTAATTGTCTTCTCTATTTCATCTTTAAGCAGCTCTGGGTGCCTGTAAGGGGTAATCATAACAGGTTTTGTACCCTCCTCAACTCAATAATATGTTCAATGCCCTTGTTTGGTGGTCTAATTGGTGGGATGTCACTGAACACCTTAGAATGTTTGATTCTCAGCTCTTGTATATCTGGATGATATTCTAATTTTTGCTGCTCCTCTTGTGATGCCATCAACCTACACTCAACAGCCCACTCAACCACACCATGTTGAATGAGTCTCTCCATCCGTCTAAGAGTTATCATTCTCAAATTGCTTTCCTTGATGGCTTTCAATGCATGTGACTTCCCGTTGGCCTTAAACTTCATCTCCATCAAACGAAGATTGAGTGTAAACTCACCAATATCATGCAGCCATGTCATGTCAAGGACCACATCGATGTCACCCATGTTTACAACATAAAAATCAGCCTTAAATTCATAGTTATTAAGGCACATAGGAAGGTTTGTAATCCTTCTCTCACACTTGAGAGTATATCCATCAGCCACCTTAACCCTTATGCCTTCAAATTCCTCAGTTTGGATGCCACGTCTTTCAACCAAGCGTGCATCTATGAAATTATGGGTTGCACCTGTATCAAGTAATGTGATAACCTATTGACCAGCCAAGAGCCAACGCAACCTAAAAGATCCATCTTTTTGTATGTTAGATAGACGTGCCTCTTAAAGCTTCATTAATCCATCACTTTCACTTTCACTTTCTGATTTTTCAGACCCAGAATCATCATAATCAGCTTTCTAGTCTGTCATATCAGCCACTTCTTCACCCTCATAAAATCACTCCATTTGCTTGTTTTTCACCTTGGGTCTTAGAGGACAATCATGTTTTTCATCATATGGCCCCTTCCAATAAAAAAAAAGCTTTTTCTTACGCAAATCATTAAGAGTATCTCGATCCAAAGGTGTTGCAACTTTTTCTTTTGAATCTGATTTCTCTTTCTTTTTGGAAAATGACTTGTTGGGCTTTGATGAAGATGATGAACCAAAAGTAAACTTGCTGCGAGGTGCTGCAAGTTCCATGCTATGAGCTTTCCACATAGCCTCTTGCAAGGTAGGGGAATCAAAAGCTTTGATCCATCCTCTCATAGGCTCATATAAACCTTCTATGAACAATATAACAAGCCTCCTCTCTGAAATCCTTGTAACCATGACTGAAAGTCTCTGGAATTCACTTATATATGATTCTAAGTTGCTCCCTTGCCTAAGCTAAGCAAGCTCCCTGAAATAGAGTTTTGGATCCTTTTTGTCAAAACGCTCAATGAGCCTGTTGGTGAACTCCTAATAAGTGTTAACCAAATGATGTTGCAAGGTGTACATCCCATGATGCCACCAGTCATGCACCAAACCATCAAAATGCAATGTTGCAAACTTGATAGCCTCATCCTCCTACATGGGTCTCAAAGATAAATAATTATCCAATTTCTGAACCCAAGACCTAGTCAAGCACTTGTCAGTGCCATCAAAGTGCAGCAAGGTAATCTTGCTCACTGCCTGCTAGAGGTCTCTATTCACCTGTGGTGGTGGTGGTTGTGGCTAAGGTGCTCTGTGCTCAATTCTACCTCCACCTTTGGGTCACTTAGCATCTAGAAACTCATGTAAAGTCAACGCCTACCTGATCTCAAGAGATAGTGTCATATACTCGACATAGTGTCTAGTCACATCTACCGCTAAAAGACCATGAGGTGTCTGAATCTCTGCTTGAGGGACTTGCTGCTCTGCCAGCTGGATTGGAGGAACCTCCCTTGTAATAAAAGTAGGCTGACCGGGCCTACGCTCAGGAATGCTAGAAGAAGAATTTTGTTGAATTGTCACCTGTGGCTGCTCTACCCCTACAGTGCCACTAGACTGTCCTATCTGAAACACATGCTGCTATGGAATAATCTGCCTCATTGTACCCATAAGCTGAGACACCATATCCATCATGTTATCATGCCTTCTCCTAAACTCTGTCTCCAAACTCTCTAACCTAGCCCACTCCTTTCCTGTATCCTTAGGGGTCTCCCTCGAAACCTCTCTATCTACCATAAGACCTGTGATGTTGTCCTCACTACTACTAGAGCTAGACCTGTGGATACCCAAAATACCAGAAACTATATCACCCTTTGGAACCTGAGGTGTTTCCTTTTGGCTCATGCCTTTTGTCCCACAAAAGGACTTGGATCTCCGACTTTGAAGTCTCGCAGGACTGTTTCTTATCAAAAATTGCCACTCTTCTTGGTGCCGAAAGTGATTTCAACCTCTCTGCCCCTTCCTCTTTAGAAGTTTCATTCGGGAGCAAATATCCTTCTCAATAGATCACTTCCAATTTTCGTCTCTACCGCATGCTACCGTATGCGACAACCTCCAAGGTATTAAAGTAATAGCTTCGCATCATGCTGCTGAGTATGAAAGGTGAGGTGCCAATAGCTCTTTTAGGAGTTATACGATCAGCCTAAAGGGCATCATATAACTTGGTATGCCAAGCTCATTGATTTGACTCAAATAACTTGCGTATGATTGTGACAATGTTCTTATTGGATGATTCGCCCGGCTCACATTGCTCCTCAAAGAACTGACGAATGATAGCATGATGTCGCGATCAAACAAAATTTAAGACTTCATCAGAAACATGTTGCATTATCACAATTTTTCGCGAACTCAAGCAGAAATGATATTCTCCTCGAGAAAGTTGCAAACCACTTCTATCTAAGCCAGAATCACCAAAATATTCCTCGGAGTCAATTTTTTTCAATTCTATACACAACAATGCGAGAGCACTGTTAGGGGTGCTAATCAACCAGCAGACATAAATAACTTCGGGTTGCCAAGAAAGCAAAGACTCAATCTTCAACACAGAGAGGTCACATATGGCAAGAGGATCATCGCGTTTTAAACAAATCAAGGTAACTCAACTAAGAATGCCGCCGTGATATGACGAGTATGGTCGTGAGATCCCTACCAACTAATACTGAAGTAATC
The DNA here is from genome assembly GCA_007258455.2 of Sequoia sempervirens. Lineage (NCBI taxonomy): Eukaryota > Viridiplantae > Streptophyta > Pinopsida > Cupressales > Cupressaceae > Sequoia > Sequoia sempervirens. The sequence continues at coordinate 7,024 of VDFB02166893.1, read as the reverse complement.
CCTGACGCCAAGAATGCTTTCCAACGAGAATGGTTTTACCATATGACGGAGATGCTAAGAATTACAATGCAATTAAGGAAAATAAGCGGGAATGCTGAAAGTAAACTCAACACCCAGAATGTGCTTTCAAACCCGGAGTGGGAATGGAGCTACCATAGGGCGGAGATATAAAGAATTACAAAGCACTTCAGAATGTATAGTAATCGTTACAAAACATGATAAGCAAGATTAGAGAACGGCTGACAGTACTACTGTTCAACTTACAATATGAAGAGAAATCGCCTGCCAAGAGCATAGAATTAGAACAATACAGCGTACATCAATTAAGAGGATTCTCCTTGCTTAACAAGAATGCCAAGACCCTTTACTTCACTCAAATACCAAACTGAATATTCAGTTTAAGACAGATCTGCACTTTAAAAAGGTAAACCAGCAACCTAGCACCACACAAAAATGATCATATCTCACTCATTTCTAACCCTATTGACGTGAAATAAAATGCAAAACATTCCAATGATGATGACAATGAAGATAGATCACAAAAACTTCTCACAAAGACCCCTATTTATTTTGCACGGCTTCCAAAGCACTTACAAAGTGAAATTACCTGCAAGCAAGGGCGATTTACTTTAGATAATTCATAGACTTCAAATAAAATTCTGGAAACTTGCACAAATGGTCGCCCTACATAGGAAAATAGATTGGAACAGTACCCAGAACAATATTATTTCTGTTTCTTGAGTTGTGAGTAAAAACAACCTATAGCCATACAAAACCAGCAACTCTAAAATTGACAGAAAATACAATAACTCAACTACAAAATGTGAGAAGAACCAACTACAACTAAACCTCTCAACTAGTTGCTGTCTTTCAAGCAAGAAGAAGAGCCAAGCTAGGAGGCTTACATTCCTCGAAGCAATCCCAAAGCCAATCCGGCAGCATAACTTTGCAAATTCATTAGATAAAAGATGCCCAAATGATGATCAAAGTCTTCCTTTTATAATTTCTCGTTGACTTCTTGAAACCCTAAACTCCTCTTCAAGTCAAAAACCCTAATCTCTTGCAAAGATGGCGTCCATTTCCTTCAAGCTCAATATTGACTTTTTAAATAAAATCAATACTTTAATAAATGCGTCCACTTTATAGCTTGATTTGACTTTGGGTAAAATATAAAATATAAAATAATCTTTAATGAAGGCGCCACCCTCCTCAAAAAGACCACTTTTCAAAACAACATAAAGTCAATAGACTAGGCCAAGGGGTCAACGTTAAAATATAACATTAAAATGACTTTTAATTAAATAGCTTCCAACTTATCTCCATAATTGTGCCCAAGCCATAAAATGAGTGTGCTTCAACATCAAACTGCAGGAAGTCAACCACGCTTCAGGAACCCAACTGTAAAACTGTCAAAAATAGAATTTACTAAAAATAGTAAATTCCAGAAAATGCTCAGAATGCCGAAATGAACATACCACTGCGAAGCTCTCTGAAAACCCAGAAAGAATCCGAGATTGAATCCACCAACTCCGAGCAAAGACATCCTTAAAAATAGGAAACCCTAATTTTACCCTTCGAGTAGCCTACGGGTCTCCGGAATAGGCCAACGGTCACTGGAAAGATCATGCTCAAGAAGGGGACATTACATCGCCTCAACCCACTTTGTAAAATAATCTGTCGCTGTAAGGACAAAAACATGCCCCTTACTGGAACTTGGATTGACAAGTCCTATAAAATCAATACCCCACTGCTGAAATGGAGCGTCGATGACAACTGGCCTGAGTGGAAAAGATGCCAATTTCACTTTACCAGCAAATTGCTAACATAACTGACATTTGTACACCCAATCATATGCGTCACGAAACATAGTTGGCCAATAAAACTGTGCTCGTAGAATCTTGAATGCAGTGACCCTTGATGAAAAGTGTCCTCCGCATGCCTGATTATGAAAAGCTTCTAACAATCTTCGCTGCTGATCCTTTCCGACACATAATAGGAAAGTTCCGTCAAGACCACGCTTGTACAGAACGTTGTTAACAAGCACGAAATTCTGTGCTTTCAATTTCAGTGTTCTTTTTTGCTGTTTGTTCATGTGACGTGGACATTCTCCATACGTTGAATAATACCATAGAGGTGTGTACCATTCTTCCGCAGAATTAACAAGTAGGACCAAAGGAAGGTCCTTCAATTCTCTTGTTCTAAAGTTCACCCCACCATTGCCTTGAATTGGCGCATCTCCATCTTCCGCCAATAACCTCGGCAGAAAGACTCCGTCTTCGGCGAACAATTGGTCGGCTTAATTCCGTGATCGATTCGAACCTCGTAATCCAATTCCTTTCGCCCATCTCCTACCGGGTAAGTACACTTTTGATCGCTGATCAAAGGATATATAATCGTAAGAAGTGTGAATTCAAAAGATAAAAATCTGAAATTCTTAACAGCCCTAACAAATGGTGATAAGGGTTCTTCCGCCTAACCGGGAATAACGATCTCAGATTCCTAAAATTAGCACTATAAAGCAATAGGAGATTCCTCCTCCTCACTCAGGGAAGCTTCGTATCAAAATGGCGATAATGAACACCCGACGCATAACAATAAAGAATAAAATCCTTCTAAAAGTTAGGCTGAACTAACACTGGTGCATTTGCAATAGCTTCTTTAATCTTAATAAAGGCCTGTTTGCCTTCGTCCGTCCACACAAAAGTAGACGTCTTCTTCATCATTGCTGAAATCTCCTTCGTCAGCTCTAAGAAATCAGGTACGAACCTTCGAATAAAGTTAACTTTACCGAAAAAGGAGTGCACCTGCGTTTTGCTTGTAGGGAGAGATAGGTTCCTGATTGAATCCACCCGATTCGGATCTATTCTGGTACCTTCTTTGGAAACGATATGACCAAGTAGCTTGCCCTCCGTCCCCGCAAAGATTGTCTTCTTCGGATTCAAAGATATTTTGTGATACCTACATCTCTCGAACACTTTCACAAGGTGAAAAGTGATCACTCCGTTTATCTGAAAAAACGGTTAAGTCATCAAGATAGACGACTATGATCTTATTCCTAAGATCCCCAAACGCTAAATCCATGGCTCTCTGAAAAGTAGCACCGGCGTTGATAAGGCCGAAAGGCATCCTCTCATATGCAAACGTTCCCCACGGCGTGGGGAAAGCTATCTCGATCCATCCTTCAACACCGAATCCACATTATAGCCGTAAAACCATCGAAGTGATAGTGGTATTCTCGATCCGTAATCACCGAATGTATGCTCCATGATTGGTATAGATAGTTGTCCTTTTGGTTGATTGATCTAAGTTCTCAACAACGAATTTGATTTCTCCGCTTTTGCTAGATGTGAACAATACATTTGACACCTGTAGAGATGAATAGGAAAATTATTCTCGAAATCCACCATCTTCCAATTTCGCAGATAAATGGGTATCTTGAATTGTATGTAGATTGCGTAATGTCTTTGCTCTCCTCACCAGTTTGACATCAGACTTCAGCGGAATTGTGTGAGACAATTCAACGGGTGTGAAGACCTTTAAATCTTCATATGACCAGGCAAAAACATCCTTGTACTGCTTGAACAAGGCGATAAACCTCTTAGTTTCTTCAGGAGTACAACATTTGCCCAAATTCACAAACCGAGGCTTGTCTTCAGTACCTATGTTGACTTGATTATATTCTGATGAAGTATTCACCCCTGACCTCTTTTGATCTTGGATGTAACGATCATGCCTGTCAAAAATATCCTCTAAGGATACAAAACCTTTGGGAATCTGATTTCCTTTCAATTGTATGATTCCAAATTCTATAACCTCAGATTCTTCAGCAATTGACTCTTTGTGAGGAGATGAACTCCCTTCAAAGAACAATTCTTTGTAGTTGTCTCCCATGACGAGAAATTCTTCGATATCTTCATCGTCACTAAAGACTTGCCAGTTGTCTGAATTATCAGGAACAGCTGATCTGTAGATAAGCTCAATAGCAAATGAATTCTGACAGAAGTCAGAGTTAGGCATAAAAAGAGCTGCTGAAACTGCAAGCGCATCAGCTTTGCTATTGTTCATTCTTGAAATATATTTGATGTTAAATGCATCAAACCAGTTGATTGCATTCCACACCCTCTGCCTGTAGTTCTGGAGACGATTCTTTCTTACATGAAACTGTTCTCTGACCTGCTTTACGATCAGCTCTGCATCTCCTTCAACTTGAAGCAGCTTGATCCCCATATCCTTTACGTTTTTGAGACCTAACAAAAGCACCTCATATTCAGCAGTATTATTAGTGCAATCAAATTGCAACCTATATGCAAAAGGATATAAACGACCTTCGGGAGAGATAATCACTACTCCCGCTCCGGAGCCTGAAGTCGAACAACTGCCATCAAACTGCATCGTCCACATCTTCGATTCTTCATTTGATAATTCAGTGGAAAGAGCAAAATTTTGACAATCTTTCGTCACTTCGGACACCATAGCATATGTGCCTGGACCCGTGTCTTGATACAATACTTGAGCATGTGGGTCCTGGGACTTTACCACTGTAAACTTTGATTTGGTTTCAGGTTCGAGCTTAAAAGTACCTTTCTTCAATGGGATTGTCGCGAACGACCAATCCATCTGTATTTCTCCTCCAAGATTCTTGCAAAAACTTCTACTAAGTAACATCCCATAACTGGTAGGAATATCAGCTACTAGGATAGTCATCATGATCTTTTTCTCTGGACATGACGCAAGCCTTACTTGCGCATCTTTGAGTTGACCGACTAACGGCACCGGCTTGGACTCAAGTGAATAACACTTTTCCTGAGTCGGGGTGCATGAAAGTCCCAACGCGTTCATAATCTGTAAGGGCATTACGTTGTCCGAAGCTCCACTATCAATTATGCAATTGCTCAACTTGAAACCTCCTATATATAAAGATATATAGAATGGCCTGGGCTTCTCTTCTACAGGAACTGAGGATTGTAATAATGTCGGCTGAACGACATTCTTCTTTTTAAGAACATTCAAGATTCTATCCAACTGCTCTGGATGATCTTGTAAATACTCCAGTTGAGATATCTGTACCTTTGTCTTCATCATGGAAGACACGATGTCAAAGCTCACTGAAGACGTATCTAAAGCTGCTGGCAAGATATTCTCTTGTGAAGGTTTAAGATTGGAAGTAGAAGCTACTTCCTTTGCTTTTGTATTGAAATTCCGCTTTTCCTCTTCCTCCTTCTGTGCTTTGAAATGCTGAGCACGTGTGAACACAGGTGAGGTGATATTTTCATGATTCACTGCGAGAGAAAAATGACGGGATTCTTCTTCTTCATTAACGGGTTCTCGATCAAAGTATCCCGTTGCAGAGTCTCCATCAACCTCGTCTGTCTGTGAAGAGACGACGTTTAAACTGGAAGGTATGAAGTCTGAACTAGGAGCAGAATCGGCAAATCCCATGAGCTGATTCATTCTTTGATTTTCCGGGCAAGTAGCCCCAGCGCAGGCTCAATAATCATGGAACGCGGTAAAAGACCGTGAGCCTTCGTGCCTTCATTGATTTTGTTCTATTATTCCATGGAAACTTAGACTTGAAATTATTGTACGGCTGAAAATTATTTCTTCTCGGCTGGTACGCTGGTTGTGGTTGAAAAGGTGGTGGTGCGGGCAAGGCTGGTTGCCCCTGAGGTGGTGACTGTCTCTTTAGTATCGTCACCTCATTTGCTACCTTCTGTAGCAACGGATCAGCCGACGCTTGCACGAGCGGCCTGATCGAATCATCTTTCATCTTGCCGGTTGTAATCATGGTATCTTCAAGCTTGATTGCTTCCTCCTGAAGGTGTTGTAAATCATCTTCTTCGCTTATCTTCAAGAAAAAGGCAATTTCTGACGACAGTGCGTTGATGAAAGAACTCATCAAAATCTCATCAGACGGACTCAAAGTGAGAGAAAGACGTGTAACAAGGCGATTAAACCTTGCCACGAATTCCCTCATCGGTTCATGCTTTTCCATCTTTGAATTTGAGAGTTGTGCAAATAATCTATGATTGTCCTCGGCAGGCTTGAATCTTGCCAAGAACTTCTCGCTCATGACGGCCCAACTGGTGATAATTCCTGGCTCAAGATTATTGAACCAATCTGCTGCATTGTTCTCAAGAGTCTCCACGAAAAGACGAACGGCGATGTCCTCATGTGCAACATGCAAAACGGAACAAGCCGCCGTGAATGCTGATAGATGTTCATCTAGATGTTTAGAACCATTGCCATGAAATCTCAGGAAAAACTTGCATGATCCTTTGGGCAATTCATGATGTCCTGGTAGAGCCAACGGTCCAATATTGTCGCCCCAAGGCAAGGGGGCTGGACGTCTTGCGTTTCTTCCATTACGACCGTTGTGATCATCACCATTGTTGTTGTTATTACGATCACCCATCTCTGCAGTTGGAGTGGGAGTCTCTTCTTCAAAAATTTCCGATTCAGTAAACTGATCAGGAGCTTCTTCAAAAACAGGATATGGCTGAATAGGAGGATTTCCTCTCCTTCTTCTAGTATAAACTCGGTACGCCAGGCTGCTTAATTCCACGTGGGAGGTGGCAAAACTGGTCTACCTGCTGCAAGATCTGCTTTTTCTTCTTCCTTGTCCAGAGTTGTAGCCGCGTTTCTCCACTGAGTGGTAGATGTATGATTTTCAAAAATAAACGTGTGCAAGCTACTGATAATATCTGACTGTTCTACTTCGATGAAGACTAAATTCGGCTGAATAACAGGCGGACTTAGTGCTGGTTGTAATACTGGAGCAGTAGGACGCCAGATAGTCATAACCGTGACATGAAGTTTTCAAGGCCTCGTGCCCCACGGTGGGCGCCACAAAACTGTTGGCGTAACAACTAGCACCTCTGGAGTAAGAGTTGGTACGGACAGCTATGCACACTACGCAATGAGTGCTCTTCAAATTAGGAGGGGAAGCTCCTCAATTCTGACAAAAATAATTTACAAAGCGGAAATGTCAAACTAAATCCAACTTCGCTCTTTTGTTTCTAGTCAG
>VDFB02166892.1:0-11578 GCA_007258455.2 Sequoia sempervirens | reverse complement strand
TTGTTCCATGTCAACTTCCATAGAATTTTCTTCATAAGTCTTGTACCTTGCTTTAGTTTCATCCTTCAAACTCTTCAACAAAATGTCAGCATAACTAGTAATTTCTTGTTCATTGATCTCATATCCTATTGCAGGGATCCATATTGTCCTTGATTCCACTGCTTCCATCATACATTCATATGTAGATACTAGAAATGTGATATTATTGTGATATTTTTCAACCATTTTCCTTGGGATTCATTCTCTTTCATGCATTCTCCTTTGAAACACTGCAAAGAAAGTAGCAATAGCATCATCTTGTGCCTTCCCATCTCCAAGTTCAATCACATGGTCTTTGAGATGGGAAATAGGTCTACCTCTAAGTTATGTCACATTCAAAGTTTTGAGAAGTTGCTTTAGAAAGTAGAAAATTAAACATACTACCAAAGTCCCATATTTGATTACATACTTCTTTTCCTTAGTTTGTTTAAATTCTCCATCAATTGTTGTCTAAACAACTCACAAAGATCATAGTCTGCAACATTTTCAACCATCTCATATGGCACATTGGCTGCGGTGGCAGATATTTAATTGTCCCTATTTGTGAAATAAAATTTATAGCCAATCATCATAGCTACATATCTTACAGTTGTGTTTCTAATTGGATTCACTATTAGAGCTCTTTTGTCATATGTAGCACTCGTCTTCTCCATAACCAAACTTGAAATCCTCAACATAACATAATTAAATAAAAATTTAAGATAATTGATGCATTTCTTCTCCAATCTACCCTTTTTCCTTTTATCCCACAACCTCACCATATTATACTTATATATGAACCCTCAACCTTATAGTAAAATTATAGACTATATGTAATAAATAAATAACCAACAAAGTTATAGATAAAAAGTGAAAAAAAACTAAATAAAATAATTTTATAAAAATGGCGCAGCCGGTGCAAGGATTGCGAGATGAGCGAAAATTTGCAGAGCGAGAAAAAGGTGAGGCTGGAGAGGCTGGCGAAGCGGAAGGTGGTCTAAATTGTCTGGAAAATATCCATGACAAACATGTTACAATAGATCTCACAACTGAGGCTAGCACTAATGTCAAATTTTTGGGTGACCTACCACACTTCCATAGAGTCATTGGCCAAAGTAATAAGATTATATATGCATTGGTAAAAAAATTGGAAGTAGATTGAAATTCTTTCAAATTCCTCCAAAAGGCTTTGTTATAATATTCACTTCTATAGAGGACAGAGAAGCGGTGACTCAAGGTGGTCTATGGAAGATAAACGAGTGGCCAATCTATATGGAGTTGTGGAGCCCTAACTTTGATCTGATCAAGACTATTCCATATGAGAAACCTATATGGATTTGGTTATATAATTTGTTTCTAGAATATTGGGTTGAAGAGTGCATTAAAACAATTGGGAAAACCCTTGGCACCTTGATGGATTTTGATTTAGAAATAATGTATGGTGACTCATACCTATATGCAAGGCTCCAAATTGTGGCAATATCAAAGGTTCCACGGGAGATTATGCTTTGTATGGGAGGAAATCATCGAATGGTTAAGATCGATGTTGAGGAAGACAAGGCTTTCTCCTTGCAGTGTGGTAGCAAAAAGCATATGGAGACCTCATGCAATAAGTGCCAAAAGGAATAGGTATGGATGCTCAAAGCTCCCCAAGCAACAAAATTGCTTGCCCTACCTACCACTAGGGAGGCGATTGGATCAGATGTGTGCACCTTGTTGGGCATATCGTTGAACCCTAATGCGCGGTACCTAGATTTGGTTGCTTCAGATGAAGGAAAAAAGGTGATGAAGATGAGGCTTTCCCCTTCAAGTGGCATTCGACCTAGGTGTGAGGCTTCAATGCATAATGTTGAATCGAACCTAGAGATCGATCTTTGGTTGGTTGGATTTGGGCTGAATTGTCCTACGACATGCTCTGTAAGAAAAAAAATAATATTGTGAAACATCTGAAAAGCTGGAAAAAGACAAGAATATGAAGATGCTGCAAGGTGAACTAGAGAATGAAGGCATAAAGAATGATAATTCAGATGATGAGGTTTCTGGGGAGGATGAACTAGATATCACGACCTAAATATAAGCCAAAACGGCCTAAGTTTGGATGAATAGGTTTCAAAAAGGAAGGAAATCCCTTAAATAGAAACATGAGGCAAAGGCGGAAGAGAAGGGCCTCTTGAGCATCAAGGACTTTTTATTATCCAAGGGAGTGAAGATCTCCCTTGGAGGACAATGAAAATTCTCACATGGAATGTCAGGGGCTTAAACGCCCCTGACAAATGACACTTGGTAAAGTGTCACTTGGATAGGTGTTAAGTTGACTTAGTGCTCTTATAAGAAACAAAAATAAGTGTTATGGATGGTGAGAAATTATGTGGATATTGTAAGAAATGATCTAGACATTTTTGTGATGTATCTGGATCAACGGGGGGTCTGGGGATTCTATGGTCTTTGAGAAGTATTAATTGCAATTTCATTTATTCATGTTCGAATTAGCTTTTGTGTGAGGTTTGAAGCAGACAAACAAATGTGAGTTTTCCTCTATTCATTTTTTATGGCCCTACTAAGACCAAGGATAATCTTGTTGTATGGAACAACATAACAGAAAGAAAGACAAAATTGGGGGACATTAAGGTTATTCTTGTTAGTGATTTCAATGCCATCTTGGATTTGAATGATAAGGTTAGTGGCCTAAGTAAAGAAACTAGGGCTATGAGATATTTTAGGGAATTTTTGGATACTCTGTTGGTGATGGAATACATTCCCAAGAATGGAGCCTATACATGGACCAATTGGCAGGCAGTTTTTACTAATATTTCAGAACGTCTGGTGATTGGACAAAACCGTGGTTTCAAATTTTTCTTGTAATAGATCTGAATTAATTCTTAGAAATAGATTCCTCAGTTCATCCTAAAGTGTCAATCTGAGAACATAGGATTTTGAACCATGTTGTGGTAGTATACCGAAGGGCTACAATCAATAAACTAAGGGTTCATGGATGCAAACTAGTGTAATCCGTATTTGAACATAATTCTGATTTGCAGACTTCTTGTCACATGTGTGACATGAACCCTTGAAGAAATGATTCTGCAGCAGAAAACAGATTACTGGCACACAACAAAACATAATCAAAAATCTATATACAACAGAATGAAAATATTTCTTGAAATAAAATAAACATAATCAAAGTTATGCTACTGAATGTAGATATGCTTGCAACATTAATTAACTATTCAACTCCTCAACTAACAGTGATCTTACTAATTGGCTTCTAGCTATTCTTAACAATACTGATAATATTTGATAGGTAGATTATACACATTGATAAGTGTTGAAAAAACCAATAGAGATTAAACACATTCATAAAGATGAACTATGTTGATAAGAATTTGATACTTAACACAATAATCAATATGAAACCAATCAAATAATTATGAAATCACACATACATTACCACACTCAGATATCTAATGGAAAGATCACCAACAACCAAGGAAGTGGGCCCTACCTTCGCTGGCTATTGAGTGATGAAGCTCACAAACACAGAATTATTCCACACTAACTATCATTCATTTGAATTGCAACAACAAATTATGAACACAATTTTAATGCCAATATATGATTTCTATTATGTCTATCTATATGAGTCTTTGGCATACACACACACACACATATATCATAGTTGTCTATACCCATAACAGTCTTCCAGATGAAAGCGAATAAATGTTTTGGTTGTTTGTGGCTTACAGCCAACAACCATCGAAAGATAGTAAAAAATATCTTAAATTCTTTTGACAGTATCTTAAAACAACTTAACAACTCAAAATTTTTTTGTTAATCTCGGCACAAATATGGCTAAAGTGACAAAATGAATCAGCGACCTAGTCTCCCATCCATCGATGCCTTCATTCCCATGTGTCACCCATTCAAGCATTCCTTGTTATCAAAATCATGAAAACGATTAATAAACAACCAAGGGATTTGATATATTCACGCATTTTTATCTTTCCTTGTATTCTATAAAATATTTTCAGTTCATTCACCAAAAGTGGCAGGAGCAATAGGAAATACTAGGAAAGATGACAAACGTTAGAGAAAACAATAGGTAAAATAATGGCATATTTTTCCCCCATCATTTCCCCCCAGCTGAAGACTTTGCATGTCCTCATGCAAAAAGGGTGTAGAATACAAACCAGAAGGAGAAGGGAAAAGTTTCTGCAAAGTGCTAGTGACCTCTGTGACGCACAATTGATAGAGTTTCTGCAACTATTTTTCATGTTCCTGAATTGTTCCCACATATGTGTTAGTAACATTTTCCTGCTCGAGTGTTGCCTTGAGCTAATTGAGCTCTACTACTTGTGATGCATTGAGTGACTCTACATGTTGAACCTATTTTTGGAGGGCTTCATTTTTTGCAATCAACTTAGTCACCATATTCTGCATGCTACGGATCTCATCATTGGTTAGCAAGGGAGGCTCATCCTCAAATTCTTCTTCTACCTCAGATTCCTATTCTCCTTGCTCAAGGTGGGAAATTTCAACATTTTCCTACTTTTTATCATCCAACTCATTCACCTCCTTCTCTCTTCTTTCTCTTGATTCTAGTTCTACTTCTTGATGTCCAATTGAGGTTCTCTCCATTTGTTCTTGCTCATCACCCATTGGCACATTCAACTTTTTCTTTTCCATTTGGAGAGATAATTCAGTGGTCTTTTGTTCTATCAAATTAACAACACCTTCATTCATTAACTGATTTGGAGAGTGGAATATTGGTGTTGTCAGGAATCTCCTCCTCCTGTGACAAGAATTCCTCATTCATAGCCTATGCATTCTCATCAAAGGTTCCATTATCTTTCCTTCTGTGGCTACTAATAAAACTAAAGTACAAGATGGAAGGAGTTAGTTTTCTTGTTCACCCCTAGCTTCATTTTCATTCCTAGTTTCACTTTCATTAGTAGTTATAGGTGCCTCTTTGGTCTTCCTTCTATTGCTCCTTCGTAGCTCCCTAGAGACATTTACTGTACTTCTGGTTTTTTGATACACAACACCTAGGACTATGAGATCATCCATAACTTTTGATTGTTCAGAACCTAGAACCTCATTCACTATATTTGCTATTTTTTTTCAAATTTTTGGTTGTAGAATGAGGTGACCTTTCTTTAATTGATGATTTTTCCTGAGAGGGTGATTTCTCTTTGTCATCGGGAGGAGTTGAAGCTTGTTTCTTTGAAGAGCCACGGGAGACTAAGTGCATTTTGCTAGGCCTTTTCCTCTTACTTCTAGGTGTGCTAGTTGTAACATATTTACTTGGGGTAACACGGGAGCTCTTGGCCAGTTTTCTATTTGAGGTTAGGGTTCACTTTGTACCCCTTTTAGAAACCCTCTTCTTTGCAGGCTTAGGGGAATCACCAGAAGTTCTTTTGTTCTCAAATCTTCACTTTGCTCCTCTGAAGGGATTTAATTATTACTTTCTTTAGCTAATTATGTGTCTATGAACTCAACATTTTTAGAAGAACTATGTGGGTTGACAGGAGACTCCTCCTTTGCGAATTTATCTGGGGTGTCTTCACTAAGCAATGAATCCTAGTCATGTAGAGGAGAGAGTTTTTTCAATTCTCTTACAATTAATAATTTAATGAGGTCATGGTGGGCTAATGAGTTTCCATGCCCCTTTTGGACCGCTTTTCGCATTTGGTTTATAGAAGAGTAAAGAAAATATGGCAAGTTCACAAGCATTCCCCATCTCAAATGGTTCATAAGTTGAAATTGCTTGGAATAAACATATACATACCTCCCTTCGCAAGTGATATACTGAATGATGAATTTTTCCACACTGTCCCAAGGCTTCGAAAGTGAGATTAACTTTTTTCCCTGACCAGTAACAATTTCAACAGACTCCCCTTGTGCCAAGAAATTCTTGCACAGGGGCTCGAGGTCCATGGCACATTTGGAGTTATCAGGAAAGTACTTCTCTCCTAAGAGTGGAAACCCAGAGACATCAGCTATGGCCTCTATTAAGAAAAGGATTGTTAAGTCGTGGACTTTTGTCTCCTTTTTGTGGTGGGTCATTAGAAGCTCCCGCGCAATATTTTCATCATACCCTCTTAACCATTTAAAATATGTATCCCATCATGCTTGTTTGAATATTTTTTAAGCCTTTGTAGCCTCTAGTGCCCTTAGTTCTTCCATGGTGGAGGGCTGAAAATAGTGGTGATGTTGGTCTCCTGCCATGGTATTACAAAGATGTTGTACATGCAGAAATCACTGGTCAATGCAGAAAATTTTACTATTTCAGGGTGGTAGACGAATATCTAGTATAACTTTAGCAGTGAGAATTTTTGGCGGATAGGTATTTTTAGCGGATGGTTTAGCAAAAATCAAAACAAGCAGTTTACGCACTTAGTCATTATGGAAACTTGCATTTAAGTAGGTAATGATGAGTATTCAGGGATAATAATCCATTATGGCAGATTGGAAAAAATGCAGTGTAAATGTGACATGATGGCATATGGTGTACGATAAGAGATTTCCCCCCCCCAAAGATGAGCTTGTGACCCGTCCATGGGTCTTGTCACCAATCAATGCACATACATAAAATATTAAATAAAATAACAAAGAGAGAAAAAAACATGAATTACCAATACCGATGATTGTCGGAGGTGACGTGGAAATGGGTGTGCCCATGTGGAAGAGAGAGAGACAAAATAAAATGGTGTTTGCGGTACGAAGTAAGGATGCTGCCAAGTTGTCGATGAGCATCAGTGCAAGTAAGCAGATCACCAGCTGGTGAAAGAAGATGACCTATGGGAGACATCCAACTGGTGATCAACCGTGTGTGAATAGAGACTGTCGGGGCCACCAAAGAGATGTAAATGAACCATGGGACCAGCAATAGAGAATGGAACCCCACCCAGCAGATACAAATAGAAAAAGGCTCCTCGAAAAGAAAAGACTGGAACTCCGGCCGGAAGATATTCACAACAATTCCTGTCAAAAAAGTAACAAGAAGGCAGAGCAATCTTGTTGATGGTTGTTGGTTGTAAGCCACAAACAACCATAATGGCGTGAATGAAAAGGAATGGACACAAGGATGGGAGTGATGTGGAAACTAGCCAAGAATGGGGAATGATATGTACAGTGAGAGGTCTTAAAACCATGGACCAAGAAAACACCAACCAGCGGAGGCACCTAAGCAGAGGATCCTAACAAGAAAAGGACAGGAACGGTGGTACATGTGAAGGGCAGAAGACAAAGCATCACTAGGAGACATTAGAGTACGAGCCATGGTTATGAACAGTAGGTCAAAAGGAGACCCTGAATGAATGGAGTGAGGGATCCAAGCACCTGTAGCTCAAAGTAAAATGGTTCTTGGCAAGAAAGTGATAGGAAGGTGGGGTGCCAACTTGTGATAAGATGATGTTTTAATTTTTTAGTCATGACAATAGACTACCGATTACCCGGTTTTCAATCTACCATTGCTTAGTGGTGCTGAAAAATCATTTTTCACCTCTAAGGTTATTCAACGGTTAATGCTCGTCGGAGACCAGTTTTCAAACATTAACTGGCCAACAATGCCCAAAATGGTTTTCAATGTTGGATTAGGGACCAAGCCAGGAAGTGTGGAACTTCCCCTTGAAATCCTGAAACTGTGAGTCATAGAGTAATGCCCAGTCTCCTTGTTGGAATTTCCATGACCAGATGAAGCAGTCATGCCACTGTGCTCTTTGCTTCTGTACCATATTTGCGTGCTTCACTGAGGTTCATCCCAAGCTCAAGGGCAGTGTGTAGATTCTTCACTTCAAATTCAATTGGCAAGACAACCCGCTTGCCATAAACAAGCTCATATGGTGTCATCCCTGTAGTTGTCTTCTAGGTTGTGTGATAGGCCCAAACTGCTTTAGGAAGTCTTTTTGCCCAATATTTCTTGTGCAATGCTATTGTCTTCATAAGAATATTCTCCAGTTCTCAGTTGGTTACTTCCACCTATCAATTAGCTTATGGATGGTATGGGGAAGACTTATGATGCTTAATTTCATATTGTTGTACCAATGCTAAAATCAAGTCAAAGGTGAACTGTGCTCCTTGGTCTGTGATAATTTCGCGATGCACACCGTACCTGGTAAAAATCTTAGAATACAAGAAGTTAGCAACCTTAGTATCCCTAGCACGCTTTAAGGCTACTACCTCTACCCATTTAGTGACATAATCTGTACAAACCAAGATATATTCTTTATTCTGAGAGGGAGGGTGAATGGGCCCTACAAAATCTAACTCCCACTTTTCAAATGGATCTATAGATAATTGAGGATGTAAAGGCATTTCGTTAGAGCGGGTAGGCCGCCCCATACGTTGTCATTTGTCACAATGTTGAACATAATGCTCACTGTCCTTGTGGAGTGTGGGCCAATAATAACCGGTAGTGAGAATCTTCTGGGCGGTCCCATGGGCAGCAAAATGTCCTCCGCAAGGTTTTGTATGGCATACACGCAGAATGTTGAAGACATCTTCTTCAGGCACACACCAACGCATGATATTATCAAGGCCTTGATGGAAGAGCATCCCATTAATCCATGTGTAATCACCATTGAGTCCCACCAACTTTTGACATTCCCTTGGAGAGAAATAAGGAGGGAACCTGCAAGTAACCAGGTAATTTTCCATGTCAGCGTACCACAGGCTTTTTGCTGATATAGCAAAAAGGTGTTCATCTGGAAAGGTGTCATCCACTGGAGTTGGTTCATCTTCACACTGCAGTCTGGAAAGATAATCAACCACCACATTCCCTCACCCAGGTTTATCAAGGATAGTAGTATTAAACTCCTGCAAAAGAATTAACCATCGAATCACTCATTCGGTAACAATAGGTTTGTTCATCAAAAATCTAATAGTTGAATGATTTCTATGTACAAATTTTTTATATCCAGTGATATAGTGGCAAAATTTATTTATTGCATAAACGACAACAAGGAACTCTTTTTCAATAACAATATAATTTACCTCTGCACCAATAAAATTCTTACTGATGTAGTAAATAGCATACAAGAGGGTGTCCTTTTTTCTGAGAATGACTCCCATAGAAGTATCTAATGCATTGGTATGTATATGAAATGGAATCTCCCAATGTGGTCCTTGTAGCATAGGTGTTGTGATAAGCTTACCTTTTATTTCTTCAAAAGCTTGCTGACATTTTGTTGTCCATGAAAAATTTGCATCCTTTCCTAGCAACAAAAACAAGGGTGAGGCAATCTTGCTGAAATTTTGAATAAACCTACGATAATAACTAGCATGTCCTAGGAAACTATGTACATCCTTTGCACAAGTAGGCATAGGCAAGTCTTGAATAATCTTGATCTTTTTCGAATCTACCTCAATTCCTTTTTCAGAAATATAATGACCCAACACAATACCTTTAATCATTAGGATGTGACACTTTTCATGACTCAAGGAAATATTAGTATCGATACATCACTTAAGTATCTTCTCAAGATTTTCCTTAGATTCCTCATATGTGTTACCATAAATAGTAAAGTCATCTGTATACACTTCTACGCAATCATGGATTAAATCAGCAAAAATGCTTAAAATAGCTCGTTGGAAAGTAGTGGGTGCATTACACAATCTAAAAGGTAAGACATTGTAGGAAAATGTTCCCCAGGGGCAGGTAAAAATAGTTTTGTCTTGGTCTTCTAGGGCAATACGGATCTAGTTATACTCACTAAACCCATCAAGAAAGGAGAAGAACTTCTTCCCTGCTAAGGTGTCTAGGACTTGGTCAATGAAAGGAAGTGGGAAATGGTCTTTCTTAGTGGCCTTGTTAAGGGCCCTATAATTGACACATATTCGCCATTTTCCATTCTTTTTAGGTACTACCATAAGTGGGGACAGCCATTGGTTATCTGATATGGGGTAAATAAATCCTACATTGAGCAACTTCTGAAGTTCTTCCTTAACTATTTCTCGTAAGGTTGGGTTCAACCTTCTCTGGGGTTGTCGCATAGGTCTACTCCCTTCCTCTATATAGATGTGGTGTGTACAAGTAGCGGGGTGAATACGTCTCATATCTTGATAATCCCAAGCAAAGGCTTCTTTATGGGCTGACAACATCTCAATGAGTTCTTTCAATTGGCAAGCATCTAATTTGGGATTGATGTTAAGTGTTTTACCAGGTAAGAATTCAGTAGCTTGGGATTGTACAGGGGGATCTATGGAAAGTAGTTGTGAATTAGACGAAGATGGATAAGTATCCCTAGACATCAAAAATGGATGATATATACAATCATGTGGTAATAATTGGTGCAAAGTGACAAAGTACTAAACAGACTGTGAACTACCCACTAATGGAAAATTTCCAAATGGGTAGTTATCACCCATGTCCATAGGAAAAATCATTGGCTCAAGATCACTATCAATTAAATAATGATTTTGCAATAAATGATTAATAACAGTGTCTTCTAAAACATATTCAAATCCCCTACTTTGATCTATTGTTAAAATAGGTAGAGGCTCCTCTACGTCACTATCAATCCACAAAGGATCATTTGTTTCCAATAATGGTTGTGTTGGAGGGTACAATGTCAATTGCTTTGTTTACTCCCTGTTCGAGATCAACATATTTTTGTACCTACAATCAATGAAGGCATTAGCAGCAACTAACCAAGGTCTTCCAAAAATTAGGGGATATCCCCCCAGCTTAATCTTTGGTTGCAAAATCATAAAATATGTTGGATACTCCCAAGACTCAATAGAAATAATGATGTCTTTGATCATACCTTCTGGTTTTATGAGGGAACAATCAGCCATTTGCAAGACTATTGGAGTAGGTCTTAGTCCTTGAAGGGCCAGCCTCTCATTAGTCTTGTTAGTCATTACATTTATAATTGCTCCTAGATCCACAAGTGTATTCAGAATGGTTATGTCACCAATATGTACTTTAATCATTGGACTACCGAGTTTTGCATACTTAGGAACCGAAATATTTCCCAGGATCAAGTCTGCAAGTTTTCCAATGACTTGGACTATCTTGGGGTCCTGCTTCTTCTATTTCTTCCTCCCACAAAGTTCTTTAACCGCCTTAGTGTACACAGGAATACCTCGAATAGCCTGTAACAAAGGAATCTTAATGTTAACATTGTGTAACTCATTCATAAAATAAAAATCAGATTGAAATGTTTCTTGTTACTTTGGTGGCTCTTGCAACCTATCTAGAAATGGAGTCTTTGGTTGCTCTTCTTTAGGCTCAACCAGATAGTCTTAAACTTCAGTAATGGTCAGTCCTTGAAGGCTCTTTCCTGACCTTAGGTTTACACTGTCAATCTCTAGTGCATTGACAAGATAAGTCAGGAATCCTGTCACTTCATTATTATAAACTGGTTGAGTCACCTTATTGTTTGGATTGGGTGTTGGTTGTGCGAGCATTGGTGTAGCTTTTGGTGGTTGGGTCAAACTAGAAGGTTGATTAGATATCGAGACAAGTGGTAAGAGTTTTTGGGATTGTTGATATGGGTTTATTATTGGAGGTGGTGGATACAGCGGAAATGACTGATATTGTGGATAGGGTGGTGGTGGT
>VDFB02166891.1:0-15275 GCA_007258455.2 Sequoia sempervirens | reverse complement strand
CTCCTTCATTATGCTCATCATTTTCACCACCAACATTAATTTTAACATCCAAATTTCCAGAAATATCTTCATTACCTGTAGCGGGAGGAGTATTCTCCTCAACATTTTCAGCAATAGCATCATCTTCATCGATGTTAATCATACCATAAGTTTCTGCAGTCTCACGGATTACCTTTGTTGTTTCCTTTCTTACTTTATTTGTAAACTTCTTGCTCCTTGTCATCAGCATGTTTACTCAACTCTTCATTCAAAAAATTTCAACACAAATCTTCTTCAAAGATTTCAGATCATCAGGGGTCAAGGAAGACCCAATTTTATTATATGCAGCATTTCTAATTTTATCTTCAAACACAACGGCCTTAGATCTCCTTTTCATCAGATCATCCCACATGCTTTCAGGTACATCTTTTCTTATGTCATCCCATTTGACTTCTAAGACAATAATATATTCAATGATAGCTAAAAGCAGAGTTTACTTGTCTTCTTCTCCAGCCTTATCATAGTATTCAGTTGTGGGTTGAAACATATTCTCAAAATTTAGCAAGGAGTTAAGAGTTGTCTCTAGTTTAAATCGGAGGCCAGAACTTACCAGAATGTCTTGTTCAACTCTCTAGTCCTCAGAGGCCTCACTGGCTACCTTAGCCTTCTTTGATTCTGGCTTGGTGTGCACATGTATACCAAACTCTTTCTCTTCTTCATCGTCAAAAGATGATAAAACATGTATTCTTTTGGAACCAATGGCTTCTATAAATGCACCTTCACCGAAGGGTAAACTTCCTCTTCTTCTTCTTACCAACTTTTCTTTAGGATCTTCTTCTTCATCATCCTGATCATCTATAACACTCAAATTTTTTTCCCTTGTTGCTTTCTCTTTTCTTCCTCTCTTTGCAAGGACTATCATAGGAGTTCCCTTCCTCTTCCCAGATCTTGTAGTTGATCTGGAGGAAACAGGACCTTTACCTTTATCAACCATACTGGGCTCAATCTTTGTTGCAAGGGTCACAAAGGGTTTTGTAGAGGTAGTCCTTTCGGATCTCCTTGGGCCTAATTATTCTGCCTCCCTTAGTTCTCCCTTAGCCCTTCCAAGGGAAATCTCCTCATTTTTGAATCCATCTTCTTTAAGCTTTTGCTCCACTTTCTTCCTAATTTTAGGCTTCTGCTGCTCCATATGAATCTCCGTAGACTTTTCAGCATATGTTCCAATTTTGGGTTCGTTGGGGTCCTTTGGATTCTTCATCAATAATTACACATATCCTTCAAATTCATCTTCTATCACCTCATATCCTAGAGGTTGAATCCATATAGTTCAAGGTTCTACAGCCACAATCATGCATTCATCAAATGAGACATGGAATATGATATCATCCTTATATTCTCAACAATTTTCCTCGGGATCCTCTCCCTTTCATTAATGTTTATTTTAAATATAGCAAAGAATGTTGCTAGAGCATTATCTTGAGCATCCAAATTTCCCAGACTATGCAAATAATCAAAAATTTGGTGACCTACTGGTTTGGATGAGTCCCAATGTACTTCACTCTTTCCCAGAAGTCTCTTCATGAAATAAAACAATAAGCATATAATCAAAGAACCAAACTTGAAAGCATACTTTGTCTCCTTTATCGACTTCAAGTTCTCTTGCAACTGTAACCGAAGAAGCTCACAAAGATCATAATCAGCACCCTTCACAACCATATCAAAAATAGTATAGATTTTTGTAGCCGAAACATAATTCTCTCTATTTTGTGAAATATATTTTATGTCCAATCATCATGGCTTCATATTTCACAGTAGAATTAGTAATGGTTTTCGTCACTAGGGCTCTTTTGTCATATGTTGCTCCTGTGAGTTCCATCACTACCTCATTCTTCACAGATTTCAACACAGGTATTGTACCTTTGTCCCAAAGTCCACTTACAGCCCTAAATGCTTCCTTAGTTATCAAGTGTAGGTGGTCAATCTAGAAGAATTTGTCATGGATTCGGCTTAGGATTGGTTTAACATATTTTTCATCATAGCTGAAATTGGGAAAATGATTCCATCTATCCAATCTCTTCTCAACCACATTCGAGTACTCAGGTTTTACCAAGAAGTCATCACCAGTAAATGCTTTTTTCCAAATATCAATCAATTTAGAGTGATCATATTCCTCATGCTTCACACGAATATACATCCTTGTGTCTTCAGTCGACATTATTTTGTGTGGAATTGACGAAAATGCACCCATTTGGTCATCTTCAAAAACCTTCAATGAATATTTTCTGTAAGAGGGCCTCAGCCTCTCTGGCTCTTTCACAACAATAGGAGTTGCCATTCTACCAGTTTTGAACTTAACCAAAGCAAAAACACAACTGCTCTGGAGATAAAAATACCTTTTTTCTGCACGACAAACAACAACTAGGGTTTCCATAGCTCAAACTTCAATTCTCTTCAAGAATGCTCCAAAATCTCTTCAATTTCTCCAAATGCTCAAATGATTAAAACACCTTAAACAATTTCTTTATAAAATAGAGATCTACCCTAATTCGCATTAAATGCGGCAGAATCCAAAAAGCTACTAAAAACTCTTCTCTTTTTCACAGACAAACCCTAATTCACTCCACAAAAGATCATCCCTTCATCTTTTCTACTGATTCCTTTTCTAGAACTTTTGAAAAACTCAATCTTCACATTTCAACCACGTGCTAACCTCTGACATGCCACTTGTCCAGGGGGTTCTTATAAATTTCTGATAATACTCCCCCTACGAACTTGCTAGGTCTAATTACCAAATAAATCGTCTATACCGAATGAGGGCACAAAATTATCAGTAGTCTTTGGTTCTTCTTTCTTTCTCCAAATCTTATTCATCTCTTGCTTAATCTCATCTTTTTCAAACTTCTTCACAGATTCATCCTATTCTACTAGATTGGTCTCCTTACTCTTCTTGCTGCTATAGACTTTTGAAACATGTCATGGTTTGTTGTTGTTATAGTCGATAATAGTTCTCTAATTAGATTGACTTCTACTAACTCTTGTTCTGCACTAATTAGCTTTATGTCCATACTTGTTGCAGTTATAACAATATCCATTAAAGGATTGATTCATTCTTCTTCCATTAAATTGATTCATCATCAGGGTTCTACATTCACTTGCCCTATGTCCAATTCTTTTGCATGCAAACCATTGACTAGTAAAAGGACCAGGGAACTAATTCATCCTACTTCTACATTATGTTGCCTTGTGACCAAATTTATTGCATGAAAAACAAGTGCCATTAAAAGAAGGATACCTTTGTGCATTAGGTTGTCTCACCGGAGGTCTCCTAGAAGAGTTCCTTGAATTTTCTTTTTTGCTTTCCTTTATTCAGAGTCTTCTAATTATTCACAGTCTTGGAACTTTCACCAGTATCATTTCGCAGACCACTTTTGTCTTTACTCGGTTTATGTCTTGCAATTAATTCATCAAGCCTCTCTGAGCCATATTTGAAATTGTTTTCACAGAGTATTTCCTTGTCTAGATCTACTTTCAAGTTATAAACTTCTTGTTCAAGCTTGGTGCATTCTTCAAACTTGCTTTGTACCAACTTGTTCAGACATTCTTCAACTCTTTTCTTCTCCTCTACTTGTACTTTCAAACCATCAATATCTTCATTAGCCTTTTTCAACTGATCAGTCACTTCCTTGTACCTATCTTTGAACTTTATAAATTGCTCCTTTAATTTACGGACACATTCATTTGCATCTTCAAGATTTTCTTTCAAATCTTTGTTTTCTTTTTCAACTTTGTCAAGATCCTCAAGTGTAGTCTAAAGCTCTCCTTTATCATCCATTTCTTCCATCTTCAGGATCTCCCACAAGTTGTTAGAATTTTTCAGAGGAAACGAGCTCTAATACCAATTGTTAAATTTCCAAGATATTGAGAGGGGGGGTGAATCAGTCTCTTCTTAAATTTTTTGATTAGATACCATCCAATTATTCCAATGCATACAACAACAAAGATAATTAAAAGCATTAATAGGACATGAAATCAGAGAACACATGAACATCAAGACTTTTACATGGAAAACCCAAAATGGGAAAAACCACAGTGAGTGTTAGCTCACAATATAGTATAACCGATTATAAAATATTATAAAATGGGTGGCTCACTGCCAGGACTCACTGTCCAAAAACAAAGGCTCACTGCCTACAAAATTACAATGATAAAAAAATGGCTTACAGCCAGAAAATGAACTGATGGAGTACACCTAGTGAGTGCAGATTTAGTTCCAATGTAGCTCAGTAAACTGACTTAACACATTTCATCATATTTGCTTCTTATTCACATTCACACCACACCAAAATCCACATCATAATCTTCAAATATTATCTAATATATATCTGATCTCTCTGCAAGCATCAATCAGGTCAACCTAATTAGATGCACTTCATATTTACAAAAAATATCATATGTCAGCTTCAAGAATTCATAAATTATTTCAAGAAGATAATTCAAACCTTCAGCACGCTACATTATGTCGGCAAGGACCTAAAATAGGTCGCACATATATTCGCATAACAAAAATATTTTATCATTACACGATACATTCATTTGGTCAACCAAGGATAGACCTATTAGCACAAAAAGCAAACACCAATGTAATACCAATACACCATATGAGCAACTAGATACATGAGATATTAAATGTACGTGCTCCCGACAGCTACAAACCATTTCCCAAAACCACAATCAACAGCAATCACCGGTAAACAAATGTGGAGCAAAATAACAGAGGATGTAGGAAAAATATTGGTTCAGATACTAGACTAAAATACCGGGATAACTTCAGTCTTGATCTTGCAGTTGCAACTCATATATCATGGTGACATCAATGACAACACAAAACAACAAAATGAGATGTTCTTCATTTTTCCAACACACTAATGGAGCCATCTCCCGTAACCTCTATTCAATTCTTGATTTGACACCATTAACCTCCTTAGAATATTTTAGAAAGTGTAAGTCTCCTTTTTGTTTTGGTGCCCAGAGGTCCAACCATATGTTTTCCTGCCCAGGAAGATATTTTATTGAAATTCTCTTTTTGGCAACACAACTTCTCTGAGCCATAAATTTTGACTCAAGTGTCCAATTTTCTATTATAATATATCATTTGAAATCTCTCCAAGAGGTCTACAACATAAAATTTATATAAAAATCATTTCATCCACCTTCAAGCTTTTTTAGGCTTCTAAGAACTTCAAATTGTAATTTGAAACTATATTGGAGAAATTTCTCAAGGCAAAAACTTTAACATCTCCCAAATGATACATAATATTGAGATGATTCTTCTGCCATCGGATACATTTCTTGATTCAAATTCTTGGGATTAAGTTTTAGGTTCATATGTATTTGTTTAGGCTGACTTACTAAAAATAGAAATTTACCATTTTTTGGCCATTTCAAACTTTTGACTATGTTCCACCCCTTAAGTGTCATCATGAGACTCAAAAAAACTAAAGAAAACAAGGAAAACTATTTTTTTAGGTGATGCAATATTTCCCTACACCACTGGATGCTCTTGTAACATAAACAAACTAAAAAACAATATTAAAGTGTTTCCCTTAATTAATAGTATAATTCACTAATTACACATTATTTATGATGAATATTATTTAATTTGTGTTACTCATGTTAGTGGATACACCAAATAACCTTTCTTTGGTTATCAATCATCAAGAATTCAAGTTAAATTCTTTATCCTTCATCCTTTAAGTCTAGAATAGTATTTTGTTAGCTTTTAGATAGACATCAATTTGGATTGGGGGTATGTGCCACTTGTAATTCCCAAATATCATCCAATATCCAAACCCTATAAGTTATGAAAATCTAACATAAAGGTTTTTCAATTTATAGTTGTATAAGTCTAGTAGAATTGCATGTTCACCAAAATAATATACCTATGATCATCCTTAAACCCAGTTTAATTTAAAAATTCACACTAAACCGTCTTATAGAAATGAGAGGAAATTTGGAGGACAAGCTTTTGATCCTTGTGAATAAAGTATTCAATAGTGAATCTAATTGAGCACTTGCATCCCTAATAATGTGAAAGTGGAACCAATAACTTCTTACTTCAAAAGAATGAGTATTTATATTCAAGAACAAGTCTCTTAACAATGCACTTTTGAAATAGATATCATTAAAAATGCCTCATTCATCACACACACTTCATGCATCAATAGGAGAAGAAAAAAGAGATAAAAGTAAGCCTCATGAGGACCCTTCTTTACTAAAAGTAGCATATAAACTTCTTGACAATTATAGGGAAGAACCCAATAGTAGATCCCCCTAACTTTATACCTCTCAAAATTATGTGGCAATTTCAAATTACTCCCTGAGTTTTAATAGCAACTTAGTTGGCAACGAGAATTCAAATCCATAACATCAAATATGATGTCACCTTAGCATGCTTTTATTGAGGTGTCCAAAAAACCCAAAAAAAAGAGTAGACCAATAGTTGTGTGAAGTCATGTTTTGTTGTTCCATTGATGTGGCACCACATGATTTGTTACCTTTCAGATAAAAAGAATACATTTCATTCAATTATAAATACTCAAATCAACATTAACAACTTTGAAGTCAAAACTGCTAATACTGTACTATTAAACAAAATTGAACATTAAATCTACAAATAATATTGCCCTACACCATTGGATGCTCTTGTAACATAAACAAACTAAAAAACAATACTAAAGTGTCTCCCTTAATTAATAGTATAATTCACTAATTACACATTATTTGTGATGAGTATTATTTGATTTGGGTTACTCATGTTAGTGGATACACCAAATAACCTTTCTTTGATTATCAATCATCAAGAATTCAAGTTAAATTCTTTCTCCTTCATCCTTTAAGTCTAGAATAGTATTTTGTTAACTTTTAGATAGCCATCAATTTGGATTGGGGGTATGTGCCACTTGGAATTCCCAAATATCATCAAATATCCAAACCCTATAAGTTATGAAAATCTAACATAAAGATTTTTCAAGTTATAGTTGTATAAGTCTAGTAGAATTGCATGTTCACCAAAATAATATACCTATGATAATTCTTAAACCCAGTTTAATTTAAAAATTCACAGTAAATCATCTTATAGAAATGAGAGAAATTTTGGAGGACAAGCTTTCAATCCTTGTGAATAAAGTATTCGATGGTGAATCTAATTGAGCACTAGCATCCCTAATAATGTGAAAGTAGAACCAATAACTTCTTGCTTCAAAAGAATGAGTATTTATGTTCAAGAAAAAATCTCTTAACAATGCTCTTTTGAAATAGATATCATTAAAAATGTTGCATCCATCACACACACTTCATGCATCAATAGGAGAAGAAAAAAGAGATAAAAGTAAGCCTAATGAGGACCCTCCTTTGCTAAAAGTAGCATAGAAACTTCTTGACAATTGTAGGGGAGAGAACCCAATAGTAGATCCCCCTAACTTTATACCCCTCAAAATTATGTGGCAATTTCAAATTACTGCCGAGTTTTAATGGTAACTTAGTTGGCAAGGAGAATTCAAATCCATACCATCAAATATGATGTCACCCTAGCATGCTTTTATTGAGGTGTCCAAAAAACCAAAAAAAAAAATTAGACCAATAGTCGTGTGAAGTCATGTTTTGTTGTTCCATTGATGTGACACCACATGATTTCAGATAAAAAGAATACATTTCATTTAATTAGAAATACTCAAATCAACATTAACAATTTTGAAATCAAAACTGCTAATACTATACTATTTAAAAAATTTGAACATGACAATTATTAAAGCATGTCCCACTAGTAACTCCCCTAACTCCCCTCCTAATGTGAAGTGATGTGCCAACAAAATGAGAGAATATGACAACATTTCCATGCATTTGTGGCCTGCCATCTGAACTACGTTGTACAGTCGACTCAATTCCAACTTTATACCGACTTATGAAGGAATTAGCGGATTGCGATCTTTGTAATCTTTTGTCACAATATTTTTTTTTATTTAAAAGTGTATGAGACAGAAAAAGACACTTTCAAGATAAGAATCTTGAAAGAAGCCACAAAAGTATCAATAACTTGAAAAAATGCCTTGGCAACTTTGTCACAATATCTTATAAAAGATATAGTACATAGTGTAGAGCAGATTTTGCAGTACGTTCCCTAAACTTTTCTGGATTGCCATTCGTCCTATTTCCAGTCTGGTTCTCACGCCCTCTGCAATAATAAACGATCTGAGATATTCTATCCTGGTCATCATTTTGTCCCTCGTGTAGTGGTCGAGCCCGCAATCTAGAGTACTGGTGGCCTTTGTATCTCATAGTTCAGCCTTTCACATGGAGAGTTCCTTGCTTGCAGAGTTGTCGGCCTCTGCTCAATTGAATCCCTTTGATCTGATGGTCCACAGGGACTCTCATCGATTTTCGTACCCCAACAATTCAAAAATAAGTTTCTTGGGTATAAAGCCCCACCATAGTTTAGATCTTCCCAGTTGGTCCCTTCGATGCGGTTGATTCCCTGTGGGACAAGACCAGATTATTTCCAGGTGGCTTTAATATTAGTTATGGGGTCAATCCAAGTATTAACAATGGCTGCATTAATATCAGTTATGGTGAGCTAATATGTTTAGAAGTTATTAAGATGGCCTGACATGTATGCAGCAGGCGCAGGGTATAAAAGAAGTATGGAATCAGCAACACATGACGGCTTGGAATACCTAAAATGTGGCACCATCCAAGAGTATTACGCGGCCATTTAGAATCTTAGAATTCAGAAGAGCGTAGGGAGATGGAGTACAGGCCTGCACAGATTTTATTGTACGAATGTATTAATGTCTAATACATGTGATCAAAACAAAAGAATAAGTTTTATTGTACAGATATACTAATATCTAAATGAGAAGTTATACCAAGTCACGCGCAAGTCAAGGTAGTCTTGGAGTGCAAATCAAGTTAAAGATTTAGTGTACTAGTCATATCAAAAAAAGTGTAAAATTGGTACAAAAGCCAACGGTACAGGTTAAGATTATGAGTGTGATGGCCTTTCGTCAAAATGCAGAAGGTTTTTGCTTTGAGGGCCAGTGGTCGTGCAGCATCTAACCCGGCTTACAATTGTCCTGCGTCGAAATTTCAAATCACTCCCAATTTTTACAGCGACTTACTTTGCGGAGTTGCATTGCTTATAACTAAGGTTCCGGAGACCCACGTCATCAGATATGATGCCACATGTGCATTTTGTCGGAGGTCCAAAAAGGCCCAAAATGATGAGGACAGATTCTAGTGCATTCGTGAGTGGTTGGCGTTGATGTGGTATCACATGATTGGATTCTTTTAGATCCCGAAATACGTTTTGTTTAATTATGGTGGTCAAATCCTTAACTATTGGACATTATATAAGCGAGTATTACCGTTATTATATTCTGATTTGGTGCAGACTGTTGGTTTATACGACTATTGGGCCTCTCACTGAGTGTTAAAATATTGTAGCATTTTTATCAATAGAGGATTGTTGTTTTGGATATTTATATTTTTATATGTGATTTATCATTATTTTATAGTAATTTTGTACATTTTGTCCTCGTTGTTGTTACACACTCTTGGATCTTTAAGAACAAGGTAGAGGGCCTACTAGTTGAGCACTCTATCTTTGTGCCCTTTAAAACCTTACATGGTGACTTTAAATCACTCCCTTTTTTTTATAATAGCTTACTTGACAAGTCCTTTACTTATAACTAAGGTTTTAGGGCCACGCCATAAATATGATGCCACATACACATGTTTTTTCTTGAGGTATCCAAAAAGGCCCAAAAAAGTGAGAAGTTAGTTGTGCACTAAGTCATGTTTTATTGGTGCGTTAATATGGTATCACATGATTTGTTGCTTTTTAGATCTAAATAATACATTTGAGTCAATTATGACTATTAGTGATCAAGATTTTTGGATAAAATGCATGCAATTTTTGTACATCAATGTTTTGGATCATACTCCATGATCCATCATCAATTTTTTGTTGAGGTATCTAAAAAGCCCCAAAAAACTTACAAGTTAGTTGTGCACTGAGTCATGTTTTATTGAGTGCGCTAATATGGAACACATGATTTGTTGCTTTTTAGATCTAAATAATACATTGCAGTCAATTATGACTATTAGTGCTCAAGATTTTTGGAATAAATGCATGCAATTTTTTTACATCAACATTTCAGATCATACTCCATGATCCATCATCAAGATCTTGATGATGGATCATGGAGTATGATCTGAAACGTTGATATAAAAAATTGCATGCAATTTATCCAAAAATCTTGAGTGCTAATTATCATGGACTGTGGAAACAAAATGTTATCAATTATGACTACTCATCATCAACACTTACAACTTCAAAGTCTCAACTATTAGTGCCATATTATTAAAAAAAATAGCATTAAATCAACAAATGCAATCACAACTATTCAAACATGTTCAACTACTCGATCATTTCCCTGACATGACACAAAGACAATGCAAATCATATCAATGACCAAGATGCCTGCACTATTTCATATATTTTTCTCTACACTTTTGAACCTTGATTTTTTTAAATATAAAACGAGAGAAAGATGGTGCAAATCATATCAATGACCAACATGCATGCCCATATACCAAAAGCTAGTTTATGGCATAACAACTTAGAAGGCATTATACAAGCAATGCAATGCATGGTGCAAACTAAGGAAATTGAACAGCCTAGCGACTTTACAATGGATATTCAAGTGTCAACCTAGATATTATTAGTAGTCATCCATACCAAAGGGACACACAACGATGGTATGTATGCGCATGAAATTTGTGCCAATGTAAATGATTTAAGAAATAATGGTGTAGCCACGGTAGGAGAGTCCTCAAAGAGAACAATTTGGAAAGTGCAGCAAGAGTAACACAACAGAAGCAACACAGAAGATGGAGGCAAATGTAGATTAAAACATGCTCATTAATAGAAATATCAGTTACAATCGACCGACAACATTCGGGCTTACAGATTCGGCTCACAGGCCTGACACAACATGTTCAGAAATACAACATTCCTATATGCTCCTTAATTCGAGTGAAATCTTCTATCTTAAATCTAATATTTTGTCCCACTATTATTCATTGCCTTTCTAATGATCTATTACAAGCTTTATATCATATCCGCAAATCTGGAATCATCCATGTCGGCCAAAGATCATCACAATCTCCTATGAAGGAAAATGTAATGGGCGCATGAATAGGTCAGCCTCAAATTTGAATTACTCCTCGGTGAATGCATAGGATGAAGTGTGGACCTATAATTAAGGTCGGGGACACTCCATGGAATATTTAAAATCACACTATCAGGATCCGCAAGTTACAAGAACAATCCACCAGCAATGAAACTAGTCGTTAGGCTTGAAAATTATTCTAGTGTCGGTTCAAGAAACTACCATCAAATCCGAAAGCAATAACTTGCCGAAAAAAGATCCAATCGCGCTCAAATCTTAGAATAAGGAAAATGAACATGTTCATGATGGAAATGTAGATCCACAAGGTCTTGTGAGCAAATGTGATGAATCCACCAACATGAACTGAGCAAGAACAGAACAAGAACAAAAACTAAAATAAAATATTTTTGGTTGATGCAAGATTTCCAAGAGCCAAGGATGCTCCTGCATCATACATCCAGGGTTATTGAAAAGTGAGTCTCTCACTTTGCAAGGGCTAAAGGAAAACCAAGACGGTCTACCTCAGCCTAAGAAATCCAAGAAGAATCCTCCACTGGTTTTCCTTTCCACTTCACAAGATATTCTCTGTATTGTTTCCCACGAGTCTTCCTCCCATCTCTGATATCTAAAATCTCTTCTATCTCATCTGATTGCTACTTAGGAAACTAATTCTCCAAAAAAAATTTACTATCTTCACTAGACTTTGCTTCATGGTACTGATGTAGATCTGCAATGTTGAATATAGGTGATATACCCATGTCATCCGGTAACTCCACTTCATATGCATTTCCTAAATCAAACCTCTTCAAAATCCTACAAGATCCAAACTTCCTCATCTTCACCTTATTGTATGTGCCAACTAGAAATCTTTCCTTCCACAAGTACACCATCACTTCATCTCCAACTTCAAACTCCTTATGTCTCCTCTTTTCATATGTTTTCTCCTTATAGTTTCGGTTCATATTTTCCAACTGCTTCTTCACTTGAGTATGCACTTTCTTCATATGTTCTGCAAATTCCTCTACTTTTTCACTCCTTTTATCCTTCATACTGATGTCTCTCAACTCTGATATACCTCTAGGGTGAACTCCAGTAACGATCTCAAAAGGTGTCTTTCTAGTACTCTTATTCACTGAATTATTGTAGGCAAACTCTAGTTGTGCAAAAACTAAATCCTAATTTTTGGTCTTCTCTCCAACCAAACATCTCAGCAAATTCCCCAAACTCCTATTTACTACCTCTGTTTTTCCATCAGTGTGTGGTGAAACGTAGAACTGAACTTCAAATCCGTCTTCAATTTCTTCCAAAGTGTCCTCCAAAAGTAACCAACAAACTTTGTATCTTTGTCTAAAACAATACTCCTAGGTAATCCATGCAATCTTACCACTTCTCTAAAAAACAAGTCTGCTACATGTACTGAATCTGTTGTCTTCTTACAAGGTATGAAATGTGCCATTTTAGAAAAAAATTCCACTACCACAAATATAGAATCATTACCTATTTGTGTCTTTTGAAAACCAAGTATGAAATACATGCTAATATCCTCCCAAGGTCTCTCTGGAACTATCAAAGGCTTATACAATCTAATATTTTGACTACTCCTTTTTGTAACTTGACAAACTTTGCAACTCTGCACAAAATTCCTAACATCCTTATGAATCTGTGGCCAAAATTAATTCTCACTTGTCAATGCTATTGTCTTATGAACTCCAAAATGTCCTGACAGTCCTCCACAATGCTTTTCTTTCACTAAGTTATCTTTCATTGAACTACCGGGTATACACAACCAATTTCCTCTAAACAACATATCCTCTTGAATGAAATTGTGAGTCTAGTGTTTTAACCTATTCTAAGGGTGAAAGATAACTAAAATGCAAGAAGGAAAACACAAGGAACACTTCAAAGATTAGCCTAAGGAATGATAACACAAAGAAAGAAGATGAAAATAAAATGAAGACACAATTGATTATACCTTTTTTGTGTTGCAATCCCTTGGTTGGCCCTTGATGTTTGAATGCTTGTATGCTCCTTGGATGACTATGAAGATGGATAGATGCAAGATGAACTATGTGATAGAATGCTAATGCTTATGGCTAAGTGGCTTG
Source organism: Sequoia sempervirens (assembly GCA_007258455.2). Lineage (NCBI taxonomy): Eukaryota > Viridiplantae > Streptophyta > Pinopsida > Cupressales > Cupressaceae > Sequoia > Sequoia sempervirens. The sequence goes on along the minus strand of VDFB02166891.1, from coordinate 1,963 downwards.
GCTAGATGAGTGATAGTTGCAAGTTGAGTGATCAATTTGGTAGCATAAGGGTGCAAATGGCTAAGTGTTGTAAATGCATTAGAAGAGGGGGTATTTATAAAGGTAATTGAATTCTATAGAGAATTCAATGGTCAAGATTGAGCCACCATGTCCAAGATGAAGGGCTATGGTGAGTTGATGACTCACAAGCCCTCACATCTTAACATGTGGAAGGTGAAGTGACCAAGGATGTGATGAGGTGTAGGTGAGGTGGAAGGACATGTGATGGAGGTACTTGCAAGTACCTCGATGTGACCTATCAATGATCACATGAGGAAGAGAAGATTCCTTGGAGGAATAAAATTGAATTTAAAATTCACAATGATTGGGAGATCTTATGGATAAGACAATGTTCTCAAATAAAGGTTGGAAGTACCTTAGATAAGACAAGGTAACTACTTTCCCACATGTGACTTGATGTAACAATTCAAAGGTTCTATAACTTGCATGGGGAAGAGAAGATTCCTTAGAGGAATAAAAATGAATTTAAAATTCACATGGGGAAGAGACGAGCCTTGAATAAAAAAGAATTAAAAACTCCTTAGGGGATGGGGAGAGTTGACCAAGGTACTGATTAGGCTTAACTGATTAGTAATTAGAAGATAATTAATGGTTAAAGAAGATTATAGGCCAACTTGCAAAATTTGGAGGATGTGACACATCCTAATCAAGGATTAGGCATGTTCACATCCCTAATGAAGAGATTAGGAGGTTGATTAGGGTTAAGGAAAAGGATGTGACATGTGAGGAATTAAATAAATGTCATATTTATTTAATTCATTTGATGAAACGAGAATTAAAGAGGTAAGGTATTTAATTATTTGACTAGATACCTTAGGGATTAGAAGAACTTTAGAGGTATTAATTAAATAATAGTGATATTACTTAATTAATGTGGATAAGGGGATATTTATATGAAAAAGGGGTAAATTTGGACAAATGAAGTGTCAAAATTCAGGTGTCTACATTTTTCCCCTCTTTGAGATGGTGTTACGAAGTGGCATCATTTCAAACAATATTAAAATGTAGAACACATAAGAAGATGGTTAGATTGGAAAAGATGCCCCAATCATTCAAATAAGTGACTAGGAAGGAAAAAATGATGAAGATTAGGGATTGAGGATGGCCCCTCGAGAGGACATGCGGGTTCAAGAGAACACGGGTGTGCTCTCGAAATGATTGAGATGATGAAAGGGGATATGAGGATGATGATATAAAGTGATGAATAAGAAAGGATGATAAGCGATGGGAGATGATGAGAAACACAAATGGATTGAAAGTCAAAGGTGAGGTCACCCCAGTCAAGCTACAAGCCAAAATGGGTTGATGATGGATGGAGTGTTGTCATTGAGGGAATGAAATATTTCAAGACAACACAAAAGGATAGGGAAGGATACATCCTGATGATGATGATGAAAGTGTTGTTGATGAGGGAAGGATACATCCCAAAACAACACGAGGATAGGGAAGGATACATCCCGATAAAAAGGTTTGTTGATGAGGGAAGGATAGATCCTGAAACAACATGAAAGGATAGGGAAGCATACATCCTGAGGATGAGGATGATTGGATCAAAGCTTGTAACAAGGCTAGGGACAAGACCAAGGATGTGATTAGATGATTTGTGCTAGATTGAAATGATGAGGATTGGATTCAGATGGGAGATGGAGGAAAGGAATAAAGATGATGGGGGACAAGATGCTTAGAATAACCAATCGATATTATTCTAAGAAGTTTGAAGAGATGACCATAATAGATTGGATGGATAGGGGAGGGAGAGTGATGAAGGATGAATGGATGGGGGGGGATTTTGATAGATGAGAGGATGGGGGATACATGCAAGATGATGGAATGGAAAATGAAATGCAATGCTAATGCAATTTGCCATCTTCAGAGCACTGATTTTTGCTATAGCATAAGACAT
>VDFB02166890.1:0-11415 GCA_007258455.2 Sequoia sempervirens | reverse complement strand
CCCTTATCTCTTCCACTGATGTTGTTTCCTTTCCTTTGTTGTCTTTCTATGAATTTCTTCCTTGATAAACCGGACCTCTTTTATTCATGTTTATGTTCTTGCAGAATCTTGCAATGTGCCCAAGTTTGTTACAATTGTAGCATACCGGATTTTTCTATGTATACCATCCATTCCACTAATTTCCTCCTAATCTGCATTGATTAGCAACATGTCCAAATCTTCCACAGGTATAGCATTTAATGTTACTTGCACTGGCAGACATAATTTTGCATTCTAATACCAATTGTTGGACACTAGGGACACTAGGAACACTAGGAACACTGAGAGGAGGGGTGAATCAGTGTTCCATAATATTTAATTTTCAAATCAGATCTTAAACTATCAACAACAATAATTAAAACCTTAATAGCATTCACAGCATATAAATAGAAGGAAACATGTAAACACATTAAACAACACCATAACACCAGGATTTTTATGTGGAAACCCTATTAGGGTAAAAGCCATGGTGGAGATTAATCCACAAAGTATACTCTATTAAAATTATGATAAAAGGGAATGCACTTGCATTCAGGCACACTGCCTAGAGCTCACTACTCAAAAGAGAAGGCTCACTTCCTTACAAAATATATTTGATAGTACAACAAAATGTTGAACTGAGAATATAGCATCTACATATGCCTGGATTTAGTTCCAATGAAGCACATAATCAGATTCCAGATCTTTTATCCAATTCACACTTCTGCTTTGCTTTGCATACAAAAACCCTTCTGTTATACAAACAAATCTTCTAATATTACCTCATATGATTGTTTTGTATTTTTTCACTCTTACACTTTCACTCTTCTTGATCTTCACACACACTTCTATCTCCATAACAAAATGATTTTTTGATCTCCTTTATATATCCTCTAACAATAATTTTATTATATGTTGGCTTCAAAACAAAATATAATATTCTTGCTCATGTCAACTCAAATCACTAATTATAATTGATGTGTACCCTCACAAGTTGGCTAGACTATAGTAGGGACCCAAACCAAAATTCCAAACATAAGAAATAGTTAAACACATACTCTTCATACATTCGTGACACACCATACACAATAGGTCGGCCATAATGAGAAAATAAACAATAAATCATTTCTATTGAATCTCCTAACTCATACTCTAATTAATGCGACACCACAAAACTCACCAATAGGATAGCATACATGTTGAACAAGCTTCCCTGGGGATCCACACCACAAAATAGTGATCTAGTGAAGTATTCATGTCAACTTATCAACTGGATGCCCTATTCTTTATACATTTTGCCGATAGATTACAGTCTCTTACTTCTTTTGCTAGTAGGAGCAACTTCAACACTATGGAACATACTAACCATACTATTAACTTCAGTTGCCATCAATGAAAACAAAAGAGGCCAAAAACAATCTCTCAAAGCCATATGCCAACACCTTACCCTTTCTCTCTCCAATGAGGATATTAAACCATTTATCTCTAATATTGTCAATTTCTACCTTAGTGGTGCAATTTGTAATCAGGTCCTCAACTTCATCAAATTGATGTTCCTAAGTAAACTTCCACAATTTTATTTTGACCTTTCAATGTAGTTCTTGATATCAAATCTCCTCTAAATTATTTCATTCTATACTCCATTAGTTTAGAACTTGATAGTTCCAATTCTTCCTTCGATGTAATTGTGAAGTCAAAGAATTTTATGATAGGTGTTAAGAAGGGGCCCTTTTTATGTTGCCTTAAATGAAATCTATCTAAATTATTTAACTACCACATTATCTCAAGAAAATCCGCCCTATCAAAAACTCGCATACGTAGAACATGAGGCTCAACCTTAGCTCCATAGACTATGATGATTCTCCTATTTGAATGAAAGAACCAATCACCCCAATTATAGTCATATCCTACTTCAAATTGGATATTATTAGGTTTTAAAAATCTAGTTATAGCATCAAATAATCTCATCCTTTTATGACCCAATAATACCAACATTCATTGCACAAAATACCTCTCAAACAGGTCATAGTTTGATGCTTGGCACTATAAATCCCAAATATGTTTGTCCCTAAATAGGCATGGGATTTCCTTTTGTGGTTCCATGCTTCAATTAAAGGGAACATTCCCAAATTTCTCCTCCATTATGTAGTAGAATGTGGCATAGTAGGGAGTACCATGGGATTTTTCATAAACTTACAAAGACACCAATTCCTTGTGGATTGCATCAACAATAAAATATGTAGAGTTAAAATATATATTAACTTATCAATGTTGATATCAGTAACCAACATCATCAAATGAATTGGTATTTATGGTTTATAATCAGCTCCCAACACCTTACATAGTGAAAAATATGTCATTCTAAAATACCCCTCAAATGATTCTTCACTGAAAGGCTTGACTTCCTCCTTTGTAATTTTTCTTTCTCCATTTGGGCCTCTTTGCATGTGGCTTGGTAACCACCTGACACTATATTTGTATCTATCATTTCTAAATGCATGGAATAGCTCATCAAATTCAATTTAATTTTTTTCCTTAAGATTAAGGTTAACGACTTATCTAATTAATTCCTTGTTCATAACAGCCATTGGCTTGCTCTCATAGTTCAACAATGTCCTAGTGTCAACATTATATTTGCTATAGATAGCTTGAATTAAATCAACACTCACAAATACATTAGAAACAACTAATATCCTTAAGTCAAATCTTCAAGTGTTAGACACGAGGTTAAACTTTATGTTACAATAATAACAATACTACAACAAGTTCCATCATTGAATCAAAATAATTGTATTTGTAATCAGATCGGCTTTGTCATGAATTCTTTCACAAAGAATTCTCATGACCTAGTTGTGTTTTGATTTCTTGGCTAAATTGGGGAGTTGGTTTATAATAACCTTCTCTAAGATCTATTTTTCCCTTCCACCCTAGGATACACTTTGACACATTTTTAAATGCAATAAGCCTACTTTCTATGGAAATATCTTAGGCTTTGGAAAGGAAATATTTGATAATTCAAAAGAATAAAAAATACTCTTATGATTGTGTTAGGAACAAAACCCTAACTAGTGAAAATATTTGCAATTATAGAGAGATTTTTCAAAACATAACTATTTTCACCAATGTTCTAATGTCTTCAATGTGGACTAGTGACAAAAACCAATTGAATGCATTACTTTTTTTGCAAGAAACACTCAATCACCCTTCTTTTTTGTTTTAAAATAATTCCCTAGAGCTCTATTTTCGCTCTTAAAATTTTAGGTCAACTTCCACCTTTTGCATTGAATGCTCATATGATTCGAAGTCTACATGGTGTGCTTATAGGCTATTTATTTGTCTTTGAATATCATTTGTTGATTTATAGAAAGATTTAAATCAACAAATATTGCATATTGCACTCCCCAACATAAAGAATTTAAAATGTGATTTATCAAATTACACTACAAAGGGAATGTGCATTGTTAGCAGGGTCACAAGACAACACCAAAACCTATTGCAAGCTATCACATAGGAGTTACAAAAACTAAGGCCAACATAGGAGGATTAGTAAGAGGTTCTCTACAAGGGTCATGTCTCTCTAAGATACAATGTATAAATTTTTGTATGTAATAGATGCAAGAGATAAAGAAGAAGTAAGAAGAGAATGATAAGCACAAAGCAAAGACTAAGACCTACCTTTGTAACTAATATATGAATATATATGGAGATATAAGGATTGAGATCAGTATATATGTGTTATGAATGAATGTGATTCTTATTTCAGTTACAAATGGAATGTGTTTAGATATAGTTTTCCCTTCCACAATTACTCTTTTCTCTTATTGTATCCTCTAAGGTATAAATAGATTAAATAAGGGATATTATGGTAAATATATTCAAATTGTAATTACCCTTTTCCTCTTGCCAACATTGGTTTTGTTACCGAGGCCCTAGAGATAATAGTGAAGAAAATACAAGGTATAAAAATAAATTTCTTAAAATTTTACAGAAACAACCCTTAGGTACCACCCTTGTGAGAGGGGGTAGTAATTTAAGGGATGAAAAATGGGAAGGGGGAAGGAATCTAAAAAAATATTTAAACATATGTAACTCTTTAAAATTTAAACTAACCATGGGATATATAATGATTAATGAAAATCTAGATCAAAAAGACCCATGAAAAAAGGAGACAACAAAAGGAATAGATTGCTTATTGAAATAACTAAGTTGGTAATGGAGATGAACACAAAATAAATAAAGTTGAAACAAACCCAGGATCGACAAGCAAGGTTCCATAGAAGAATAGAAGTAGAAAAGAATGAAAGGGAACAAGCCAAAGAGTTAGTGGTAGAGATTAGGAGGGAAGAGACTACGCACACCAATAAGGGTGTTATTGATCACACCATTGTGGGTGTAACTAAAGATAGGAGAAATGATATTTTTTAAATAGGAAGCTTTAATATGGATAGGATAATTCAAATTATATAATATATAGAAGGATAAATCGATGATTATGAAAAAACTAAAAAGAATTTAGAGCAAAAAATTGCAAAAATTATGACACCACCAATAACTAGAACACCAACTATTTGTCTAGAGTAGGCAAACATTCAATTAAGGATAGATGAGGATTGGTTATTGGTGGTCACTCCAATATTAAATCTCTAAAAAATAATAGGTGATGTGGAATACTTAGATGAGTTGGTAAGTAGATATATTTTGAAAATAACAGGAGAGAATGTGGTAGGAAATAAATTGGATCCTATGCATTTAACATGTCATGAAACAACACCACCAACTAATCAAATGTTATTTACCAACAAAAGAACATCTCCAAGGATGAAAATATATTTTGAATAGACATAGCCCCTAGACCAAGAGTCGCCCTTAATTCCATTAAATTCAAGAAGATTTTTTGTAGAATAAATAGAGCATACATTAGGTAATCAAGAGACAGTAGAGAAAAGGAAAGAAAATTAATGTATTAACCTTGGGGACACACTACTTTAATATCAACTTGGGAGATATAGATAGTGACTATCAAGAACAAGTAGACATGAGTACCTCCAGGAAGTAACCTAATTTTAGGAAAGATACCAATAAAGTCGCAGAACATATCTTTGTCCTAGAATCAATGTGGCAAAGAAAAAACATAATTAGAGATAACACTAAATTATTCGATTTCATTAGCACCTTAAAAAGTGATGTGCTAAAATGGTATCACAAGACTTATTATGGAAATGATAAGGAATGGAACAAATGAAACAAGAATACCTAGCAAATTTTGAATCCCCAAAATTACCCACCGAAGGGGTAAGTAAACTAAGAGAACTCATAGAGAAGGAAGATGAGACAATAATAGAAGTTGATAAGAGATTCAAGGAAATAACAAGGAGATTGGAAGAAATGTTAACAAAAAATTAAAAATTGAATGCTTTATAGTAGGAGTGACACCAAAAATTATAATGGCCCTAGATGGAAGAGACTTCAATACATATCTAGAATTAGTAACTTTGGCCTATTGAATAGAAAACCAATCTTGGAGGAAAATTGAAAAATAAAAAGAAACTAAAGAAATGGAAATATTATGATTTGAAGTTGAACTAACACCCGGATAAGAGATACACAGGTGAAACAAGGCACCTCCATAAAGACCCCAACATATGGTATATTGTGTTGAGAAGGTCATCAGGAATAAATGCCCAAAGATATAGAAATGAAGGAAAATGGACATAGACCTAAAAGTAAACTGTCTAAAAATATTAACTCAGTTCACCTAAGATATAGTGGATGGACACATGAAATGTAAGATTGTCTGACTTAAACTATTTTGATTGGAGAGATTCAAATCTAGAAGAAGGAAAGAGGGAATGGCATAAAATGATGAAATGACGACAGGAAGGAATCCCAGTGGAAGGAATATGGAAACCAACAAACTGAAATGGAAGGATGAAATGGAAGGACCAATGGATGGAATGGAAGGAAATAATCCAAAAAGTGATGAACTAAAAAACCTAAATCTATCTAGATGAGAAAGAATCCTATGAAGAGTACCAAAAGAATCTTATCAAACAACAAGGAGATGTCAAAAAGTGAAGTGGATTGACTTTTATACTATTAAGACTAGTAGCTCCGGAGAAGGATAGTAGACCCATACAAAGCAAGCAACAATAAGAAAAACAAAGCAGCAATGGTTACTAGACAAGGAACAAATATTGTAATTGAAAGATACACAACCATTAAGGAAGAAAGCAATATAGATGAAGAAGAATTCCAAACAACCAAACAACATAATGACTAGATAGTAGAATAAACAAAGAAAAGTGTTACTAAGGAACACCATAAAGAAGTAGAAAAAAATGACTACTTCTCCAAGAAAGAAGTAGGAATACTAAAGCAACTCATAAAAATGTCAAAAAACTCTAACATATTAGACAAACTAAAATAGTTCTACAAATAATGTAACAAACAACAATCTCAATCACCACAGATAAGAACAATAGGGAAGAATGATAAGCAATATAAAACCAAACCCATTATTATTATTGTTAGCGTAAATCATAAGAAACTTAAAAATGTGATGGTAGATTTAAGAGTTGACATAAATATGCTCCCTAAAAGAGTCTGGGAATCCCAAACTTGAACAAACACCCTATAACATTAGCTTAGCATATGGTTCTAAGATGAAAACCTTAGGGACCTAGAGATAGGTAGAACTAAATGTGACGGGAGTAAGAAACTTTTGATTCATTTAATGAATTACTTGGACTAAGGCAGTTTGTCAATATAAATGGTATTGTAGACTCAAGAAAAGAAGAAATATTATTTGTAGATGAAGATAAAATAGTTCACATTCCCTTAGGGAAAAATTATAGATGAATCTTACATAGAGGAAGTAAATACAAAAGAATATCACAACCCTAACAATAAAAACATTTACATAATATCAAAATTACCCCTTAATGAAACTTTTAAAGAACCAAACTCAAAAGGGGAATTTGAAATAGAGAGTAGTTCTTACAACACAAACAATGAAGAGGTGTTGGGTGCATGGATGTAGGAATAACCGGAACTTCAATCTCAGATGGTCACTAGATTATGAAGGATATTTATGATAAGAAGGTTATAGGAGGATGTTTTGTATTCTACCACAAATATAAATAATACACCACAAAATTCTTGTAACAACTTTGAATATTATGAGGATAACATAGATGGAAGATACCACTAGATAAATTACATATCATGAGTAATTTCACATATCAAACTCCCTAAGTATTCAAACATGGGAGAACTACTACCATGCATTACCCAAATAGAGAAATTCTCCAATAATGATGAGCTAAGTCTTGACATATTACAACACACACTTGTTTGTAATACCACAAGTTGGTGCAATACACATAAGGATAAACTTACCAAATAGGAGTTATTTAAAATATTAATAAAAATGATATAACTACCAAAGGAAGGGGAATACATGGATATACCAAAGTATAATGATGGTATCTTACGAGACGATCACTAAAAAACTTGTATTGAAAGGTGGGAAACAAGGAATAAGTATGATGAGTGATTATATATTCAACTATTTTATTGGACAAGTTTCCCAAACATGGTATATAAACCAAGAAATAAGTGGAGAAACTAAATCTTGGATGGAGCTTAAATGTATTTCCTACACACCTTTTTTTTTTACAACTAGGATAAACATATACATGTCGCACTACTTAAATTGAAAGATATTATTTAGAACAAACATAAATAATGAAGTAGTGATACTACAACATGTTTCCCCACCACCGTGGATAGAGGGGATATGGAAATATATTGAATGGAAGGAAAAGGACCAACATTCATTTGAAAGAATGAAGGAACAAGAAGGATGGATGAAGAGAGAAGAACAATGGAGAATGGCCCCAATGGAATGAAAGGAATCAAAGGAAGAAGAAGGAATGAATGGATGGAAGAAGGAATGAAGAATGCCCCAGTGGATAGTGGAAGGAATGGAAGGAAGGACCATCCAAATGGAAACATGGAATAATGGAAGGAATGGAAATGGAAAATAAAAACCAAGAAAGGGCAGAGATATGTTGATTTTATGAACTTAATAAATATTGCATAATGATGTTAGAAATCCAGTTGATTAGAATAAACTTAAATGAAATTTTAAGAGAAAATCAAAGTTACATAAACCAGAAAACATAAATAATTGAAACTAATTCTAAGGATTATGCAAATCTGGGATGATGTAATTGCATTAAGAGCTTCCAAGATGAAAAAATACAAGGTAGGTAGTGAGTTTATATATAACTAAGGAGAGGATGGAGGTATAAAATCAACTAATGAGAATTGACCACCAATAACCACCAACATTAAATAAACTCATGAAAAAGTAAATACTTCACCCTTAAAAGTGGAGGATAGCTCATCACTTTATCTCCTAGTTATTAAATGATTAAGTCACTTTATTATCCTAAGAAAGCTTAATAAAATGTGTAGGAAAAACCTATAACTAAGGGAAAGTAAATATCCCACTAGGAAAATAAAAACCTACACTAATATCCCCCCTTAAGCACAGCTTAGGAGGATGTAAAAGATGATGGGTCCCAACAAATGAGGACATGTTAGGTACCCATGTACATATAAAATTCCCCCCTCCAAAGAAGAAGAATCCCCCACATAAATATAGGGAGAAAACCCCCTAGAATAGAGAGAATAAGAGAAGGACTAAGTAGCCCCCCCCCCAAAAAAAGAGATCAAATGGTAGATGCTCAAAATTGGATACATAAGATGGTCCATGATCATCGAATAATGTTCCTCCCCTTAGGAAGAAACAAAACCAATGGTGTATGAAAGCTATCTCCCCACTCCTAAAACTAATATGTAGGAAGAAAGTACAAAATGTATGAATTCTTTGAACTTGGCTCAAGTGTTCCCATGTCGATTTTGAAAACTATCACAATTAAAACAAGGATTTTGCGATGCACTGTTGAAGATAAGAAATAAAAATCTCCTAGAGATTGATGTAGAACACAATACAAATAAAATAATTCTTTCACAATAGTTGTACAATGACTATCATCAAAAATTAGATATAACCCCTCAAATGTGTCCTCCAAATCTGAAATGTGAGACTTCACAAGCAAGTCTAAAATACCTATCAAGAAATCATCCCACAAAGTTGTATTTGAAAGACTATGTATGTCATGTTATAAGAAGTCACTAGAGGTTTTTGAAGAAGCAACACTAGACTCTATAGTAGCAATAAATGCAAGGACAAAAGAGTGGTCCTCAAAGAGAAGATGTATGTCCTCAATAGTGTCATCTAGATCCAAAATGAGGGACTCTACAAATAAACAAGAGATATCTGGTAGAAATTGGTCCCAATAGATTGAATCCAAAAGACATAAATGATCCTTCTGCAATGAATCACTAGAAGCTTTCAAAGAAGCATCTATGGAATCTAAAGCTACAACAGGTGATTGATATGGGGTATTAATGTGAGGCTGAGAAGCAATAAGAGAAGTCTCTATGTCATTTGAATGTTCAAGACCTACATAATACTTAAACTCCTCTAAAGTAGCATCATCAAAGGGTATATTATCTGCATCATCAACTAGAATGAGGTAATTTGAAGTAGGATCATCTAGGAATAGAGAAACATGAGGGTCTCCAAACATCTCCCAAATTTTGGTCCAAAGTGTGTGGGGACATTCAATTTCCACTATAGCCCACATAGTGTCATTATCAACATGAGAACCAATCAATCCTAATGCATGAGAAATTTTATTACCCCATATTGATTTCCTTCCAAGTATTTATGGTTCAAACATGAGCCCATAAAGTTAAGGTTAAAAATTTAGCCATCTAAGATGAGTTAGAATTCCTTTTTTCCAAGAATCATATTATCCTTATCCAAGATTATCACAGAAGGATGAACAGAAAAAACCTCATGACATAATCCTCAAATGATTAAAAAATAACACCAATACACTCCTACCATTTTCACTAGTATCAAAAATCACCCCACCAAATATTATAAGGTTGGCACTTTATATTTTAGTGCATTTACAAAGCATTTTCCAAGATATAATGCTCAATTGGCCAACAATGGAAAAAATTACAAATTTTGATACAAAATGAACCTAAAAAAATAGCATTATATTTGTGCAATTTTCTTCACCTCCAATGCCTATTCGTTTCTAAAAATCAGAGCATCAGGGAAAAAGTTATGCCATGTTGAAGAAATAAGCAACAAACAACTTCAACCTAAAATATCTAGCAAAATATGGTAAAAATATTTTCAACACCCCCTTGGCTGGAAAGTGGTTGTCTCCATCTTTCTGGCAATATCTTGTTTTCAAAAATTTGATATCGTGGCAAAAACTTATGCTAGTTTGAAAAAAAAGGTCCAATTTGGCCTATTGGAGGGCCCTAGTGGTCATTAGGAAGCACCACTGCCAACAATGGGCCATAGAGTGGTGACTAAGCAGAGCTATAGTGGCAACTTCAATAGAGATTCAATGGACTAGTCACAGTTTTGACTTGATCATTGGCGATCTGTAGCTAATGTCTGACAATAATGTTAAAATGTTGGCAGTAAGGTCATGATTATAGAGACTGCCGACCACAAATCACCTTGTAGCTTAAGCCTCTTAGCAGGCGATCTAAGGGTCATGTTCTTCAAATTCCTACATGAAACCTATTCAATGCCTAAGCACTTTAAGTAATTTTTCTAGCGCTTAAAACTTCTTTTTTGAAAAAATTCATCATACAACTGTACCTGAACAATTGGAGGGCCGTATGGCTCACTGGGTAAAAACAATAGCCTCAGCTAATCCCAACACTGAATATGGATGAATTTTATGTCAAAATTTGTCTCCTCGACCTCTTGAATGTAAAGGCAAGGTCCTTTTTGGCCAAAAATGTTGCTATAAAAACCTGTTCACTAGATCTGGGCTTCAAACTCTCGTTTGTAGCTATGTCAAATGATCTCCAATTTGGATGAAACAAAAGTCAACCTTGACTTTCTCAAGCCTCTTGGACACATTGGAACAATTAAAAATTCCACCAATATAACTAAAAAAATTTCAATCACCTGGATCTCACAAAACACATATGAAATATGAAGAGGTTATTAAATCTATGCAAACCCTTTATAATTCAACAGATTATTCAAAATGCAAGAGAAGAGCATATCGGAATTTACAAGATTTTTAATATGGAAATCTCAAACTCTCAATTAGGAATCTAAAGAACTTATATTTCTCAAAACAAAATCTCTTATACCATGTTAGAAATCTAAAATAGATTGAATAACCCAAGGAACTTTAAAGATAAAATCAAAGTTACATAAACTAGAAAAAACATAAATAATGCAAACCAAAACTCCAAGAGATTATGAAATTTCAAGAT
>VDFB02166888.1:0-13448 GCA_007258455.2 Sequoia sempervirens | reverse complement strand
ATTATGACCCACAAGAGTTGGGCTTATTGTAGATGAAGGGTGTGAGTTCTTACCATGTTCACACTAAGGAGGGGAATGTTGGGAAATGTATTGTTAGTGTTCACATGGGATAAAGTGTGGGGTAAAATGCTAACTCACGTAGTAATTATGTTTGTAATATTAAAGTATTTGTTAGGTTTATTTTTTATTACAGTTAAAATATGGGTTTTGAAGGGGCCTAAAACCCTTTACAAAAGAAAGCAACTAAAACTTAAGAAACAACAATAAGCATAAATTGGCCCAACCACAGCGACCCAACAATAAAGATTCAGCTAAAAAGGAGGATCGCAAACAACAAAACTACATGTTTTTAGAATATCCACTACCTCCACATCACTTGTTGTAGCCTTCTGAGCATCATCCAAAACATAAAAAAAAATTTAACAGAAGCCCCAACCTAAGCTTTAGTCTTGTTTCTAGTCCTAGCACTAGGTCCATTTGTATTCACCTTAGTAATCAAAACAATACCCTTCCCCCCAGCCTTGTCAGCAACACCCTCCTCCTCCATCAACTTACCAACAACACCAATCTCTTTAGCATCAACACTTTCTTTATGCTTCATATCACTAACCATAGGAGGAATCACACCAATAGAATGAAATTTACAAAAAGATTTAGACAACTCCCCACCCCTCATCACAATAGTCCAAATTTTCTCCATTTGATCCTCAAGGGTGAGGATTCTACCTTCCAAGTTATGTTTCAACTTTAGATTTTCCTTTGCCACAGTGTCCGGAAAATGTTTAAGGAATCAAACAATTCATCTATCTAGTTTTGGACAAAGGACTCCTCAGCCTTACTAACCACACCCCTAACTTTAACATTAGTGTTATTGAGTTCATGAAAAAAACATTTAAATAGTTTGAAAAAAACAATGGAACCCTCATGAGCAATTCCCAACACATGAGACATTTCTTCTCTATCAATATTAAAATACCCCTTCCCAAAAGCATCATCCTCCTCAGAGTAGGTAACCTTATCCTAACCAACAAAGATTTCCTTACCATTCCTAGCAGCAACTAGAGTCTTGATTTTGTAGATGGAGCTCACAATATCCTCCACCATAGCCTTTCTCTTCTTCAACCTCTCCAATTGCACATCCTACGTACCCACAACAACACCAATAACCCCAATCTTATCTTTTTTCTACAAGTCTGGCTTAACACTCAGAGAGTCATCAACATCAAGACCACCCACTATAGCGAGAGGAAAGTCCCTCTACAATAATTAATTTGTAGTCCTTAGAACCCATTTATTTGTGCTTCCCTCCTCTAGCTCCTTTTGATTGGTTATAGGGGGTGATGAAGAAGCCTTTCCATACAAATCATTTTTCTCCTTCACACCCCTACTCAAACAATCAACAACCACCTCATCACTAAAAGTCACATAGCCCTCCCTAGCACACGGCTCTCCTTTTTTCATCTTTCCCACAGTAGGGAATTCAGGACCCACCTCCAAAGAAGCAAGTGAATCTAGGAAAAATTTCACATCCTCCTTTGAATATGACTCTTTTTCCAAAATAAGTTTCCTTTTCTTGACTTTTTTGGTCAATTCCTCTCTGTAGTCTCCCATACTCCTCCCTCGTGTTTAGACTATCTCATCTCTTCATGGTAGAAATTAGCTTGCTTTCACTTCAAAGGACTTCAATGTAATCAGGAAATAAGAATGATTAATCCTAAAATGTAAAATGATATTTTAGGCTTTTCTTATGATCCTTAAGACTTAACCAACCACATCAGAGGTGCACAAGGAAAGGAAATCTCTTTATTTGTTGGAAGGATTAAGCAAGATGAAATGGTATGCATTTACCACTGAGAAGCACCCTTCCAAGGTAATAAAATGCATTAGCTCTTCTACAACATCTCCCCACAATGCCTTAAGAGAGCTTCTCTGGTAGCCTCCACTCCTCACAGTCCTCAAATCCTTAGCTTCATCTCCCTTGAAGAAAATTTTCATAGCCTATGAATTCGCTTATCTCTCATCATCATATGTATAATTATATTATTGTACAAGAGTATAAGTTTTTGTGTTGAGTTGCTAAAACAACCCTAATAATTAGTGTGAGTTGTTCCTATAATGTAGGAAACCCAAACTCCTAAGTAACTATGTAATATGCATTGAATGAATATAGATGAGAGAGGTGGCATTATTTGAGCAAAATTTGTTCATCAAATATCCACCACCCATATTTCTAATAAAATTGTCCATGAAATAACATGCTCAAAATGTATATGTCAAGTCCAACACATATTTAAATAAAATTAGAGATCTATAGTCCATAAAATTTAAATCCATCTAATTATCAGGGCGATCAGTCAAATCAAGTCTCCTCTTTGATCCACATGGACTAGATGTACCTGTATCATGTAAAATAATACAATAAACATGAAATTAGATTTAAATTCTATTTAGAAATTTTGATAAAATTGAACATATAAACTCGAAAAATATAAATTTTGAGGTACAATTTTACCTAGAGATCTAGGCAACAATATTTAAAATGATTTTTAGTATAACATAAATTACCATATGATCATGTGAATCTAGGGGTAGCACATTTTGTTTAATGGGTAGCATAACTGTCAGTTGAGAAGATCCAAATGCTTGATCTACTATATCCTTCATATTCATATAAAGCAAACAATATGTTAAAACCTTGAATATATATATATATATATTTAAAAGGTCCATAAAAATTGTATAGGATATTTAGTAAAGTTTACAACCTTGAATGATATGACCTCATGATCACGCACCTGAGATTGCCCATGCATAAATGTTGACAATGTCTCAGGTGTGCCTAACATGGGTATCACATGAAATCCCTGCATATAGATACAACAATGTATATATCATTCACACATGTGTACAAATTCAAATTAAATTGGATCTATATATGTGTTTAATTTAAACTTTAAAAAAATTCTTGAAAAGCAAACAGTGCATCCGAGCTGATGATGACTCGACAATGCTCACCATAACTTGTGGTTGGTTGGTATTTAGTATCGTATGACTTCCTACATCTAGATACAATATATCATTTCACACATGTGTACAAATTCAAAGTAAATTAGATATGTCCACATAAATTAAAATATATATTGGTTTGTAATTCTCAAAAGGTGAACCCAAATCTACAAATACCTTAAAATATAGGACATAGATAACATTGAGATTTTGGCATCATGTGATCATGCATCTACACCTAACACTTCTTTGGTCAAATTAATATTATATTATGTCTAAAATTTGATGTTATTATTTACATGAATTTTACACATTTTAAAGAAATTATTTAAATGTGCTTAAGTTCAAAACATGAACATACCTATGTAGGATGATCCTTACAATATAGTAAATCCATATATGACTCCATACTAGATTCATGTGGGTCACCTGAAGTGGATGCCTGAGTATGACCATAGCTTGAGCCTCCATGTTGTCTATTTCCCACTTCAACTACCTTGTGTGTAATATAATGAGTGAGATGTATTGAAATAGAACTCAACACTCCTAACGTTGACAACATTGTTTACTACTGAAATGTAGTGGGAACACCAAGAGAAGGAGGAGGAATAATAGGAGCAATATGACCATGTTGTTGAGGATTGACATGTGCTCCTAATCTACGTTGGGGCTTGCCACGTCTAGCTCCTTGAAATGAACTCATATCAAAATAGTTGGGTTTTAAACCCAAAACAAACTCATCCCATAAATTTCTGAAAAAGAATAGGGGCACCTCATAATTTCCATGTTGTGGAGTATCAAACACCATCCACCATCTATTCCAAAAATTTGTACCTATCTGCAAGTTAATTGAATTTTTTTTTTTGGTGGGTGGAATTGGTTTGTTTTTTTAGGGGCTAAAAAAATGGTGGCAAATGGCTTATTTGGTAATTTTAAGTTCATTAATTTCTTTACAAGAAATTCCATTTGCATACAATTGTCTCCTCTCTTCTCTCCATTGATGGATCCTATCTAGGTCTGCATCAATAGATCAAATAGAATCGACTAAAATTTGCATCGAATATGAAAACCATGTGAGATGGGGAAATATTAGGCTCACTTTTTTATCAAATCTATATTTTCCTAAATCACATTAAGGTTTTCTCTAATGCTCTCTCTTAACTGAGTCTAATCTACTATAGGGCATGGGGGGTTTAGGAGGTGGAGAGTGTGGGGTTTTGTTGTGGTGGTGGATCTAGATGTATGGGATCTTTAGGTTGTACATTAGGTATAAAATAATATATGTTAAATTTAGGCTCTATGTGAATAATGAAATGGTAACTTCATGTTAAACAATTAAAAAATATATATCAAAAACCTAATTAAATAATGTACACAATTTGAAAGTTATAAATCACATTGAAAGTGCATAAATTAAAAATACATTTCATTACAAGACACATTCAATTTACAACATTAAAAAATCCATAGCATGTACATTAAATTACACAATTAAAGTCATGTACATGTACCCTTGGTTAAATTTGAGCACTTTATCTTCTAGTAACCATATAGTTTCATTTTCCTTGCAAGGTTAAAATAGAGTGGTGTGTGGTTGCTAATTTTAAATTATTGTATCATTCTATCTTGGACTAATGAATGGAATGCCTTTGTGATTATTTTTAGATGATTCTATGTATGTCCTAACCTATGCATTGATTGTCAATGAAAGATGCCTCGTAGGAATAATGTCACTCATCCAAGTGGGAATGAGGGAAGGCTAAGAACCCACTTATGAATCCTATTGGTTGTCCTCAAGTTATTGATATCATTCAAGATATAATATTAAGGATCATCCCTCATCAAGAGGCATTTGTTGGTGAGAATTTTTAAATTAATGTAATAAAGAAGGTGGATGTGAATCTACATGTAGATTGAATACATTTTTAAATGTGTTGTACTGATAGAAATTGAGAGAAATCTTAACATGTATTTATGGGTAACTAAAAAGTTTTATATTTTCTACCAAGGAGGTACTATAATAAACTTGCAATAAAATGACAGTATTACTACATATCACTTGCAACCTAAAGGTAACAATCTCTTATAAAAATGTGCAATGGTACAATGGGTGACTTATATCATAGAAATTTTGGAGGCACTTACAATTTTATTTGATGTTTAGATATTTATTAACTTAGAGTTATAATAGTTATAGATAGTAGGAAGTCAACTAGTTTTTTTGTTTAGTTTTTTAGTGGTAAAATAAATTGGATGAGTGGGTAGCATGTTTTTGTTTCTATATCTACTATAATGACAAAGTATGTTGTAGCTACTCTTGTCTTTAAGTATTTTATCTATTTTTATAGCTTGTGTTTAGATGTTGGGTTGGGTCCTATTGTAGTTAGAAATTAATACATTTTTTAGTGTTCCATTAGCTTTGTAAAGAACCTAAACTTTCATATATAAATGAAGCATGTTGATGTAAATTATCATTTTTTATGATGTGGTGGGGATGGGATAGCAATGTTAGATAAATTTGATAATATGAATAATGTTACAAATATGTTAAAAAAGCTAATAAAAATAAATAGGTTTAGATAGTGAGATGAAACTATTAGTATCACATCCCATAGTAAATAGTTCACAAAAATGATTGTCAATGAGAATAAGAACTATAAGTATAATACACAACTTACAATCGTAATGTTTGGTTATCTAATTTTTTTTTTAATGTGACCTCATGATTTTGTTGTGCACCTAATCATGAATAGGCCTTTCAAGGGATTATAATTTTATGAAATTATAAATAGACCTATCTAAGGATTATGTGTGATTTTAGGGCTAGTAAAAAGACAACAAATATAGACATTATAACTCTAATTTAGGCTTAGGTTTTAGGGTTTAGGGTTTTAGGTTTATAATTTAGGGTTTAGGTCCTAGGATTAAGGGTTCATTTTTTTAGGTCCTTTTTTTTGGAACCTATGGTTTAGGGTTCTAATTTCTAAGTTAAACGTGTCCAATTAACATTAAATTCTAGTTAATTTAGGTATAGTTTTTATGGTTTTCAATTTACAATTTAATATTTTTGGTTTCATTGATGTTTTTGGTTTTTTAAATGCAATTTAAAAACTATAAAATATTGAACGTAAAAAAAAACAAAACAAATAAACAATAAATAACAATTATGAAACAAAAATGCAAGATATAAAGCAAAAAAAAATAAAAAATTCAACCAACCTAGAGGTCACTGAGGTTAGTTGTGCCAATGGGAGAAAGTGGCAATGAAAATTTTGTTGAACTGGGCCCTTCAAAATGTGTACATGAATTGACCTCTCCCTCAGGCAAGCGGATAAAATGATGTATGAAAATAAATCACACAATCGTTAATTTAAAAAATTATATAGCTTTACGAAACGAGTACACATTTTGTACCACGTATGTATTTTGTAATGCATATGCATTTTGTAATGCATAATAATTTTGTAATGTGTACATTTTTAAGGTTGTGTACCTGAATCTAAATGCATACGTGTTCAGATTTAGGCTTGGGTACCCGATCCAAAGTTCATACACATAAGATTTTTTGTTTTGGCAAAAAATTCCCCTCTTCATGGACCCAACTTCCAACTTTTACCCATGATCCTACCTGTTTCTCCAATCATGTCTCTTCTACTAATAGTGAGGATTCTAGGACTCCTTATTCTTTTTCTAATTATTTGTGTCATGGTGTTACTGATCTTTCCCCCTTGTAGGTCCTATTACTTCAATTTTTGATAAGAATGTTTATACTACAACTCCTATTATTGAAAGTATTGCCTCTGCTAGGTCCATTACTATTTCTAATCCAATCTTAGACAAGGATGTCTCTTTGGTGAATCTTGTTTCTTCAATCTTGAATTTGGATGTTTCACCTATGGTTCCTAAAGCTCCATCTATTAGTCACACTAAACAAGATTCTCTCCCTTCTTTTCTATTAGTGAATGGAATGGACCAGAATAAATATGCTTAGATGAATGACACTTGACCGAAATTTAGCACTAGTGAAAATTTTCTAAGAGCTCTGAAAAGACCATAATTGCATTTGTGGCTTTTCTCTAATTTTTTTTTAGGTACAAGTCCCTCACCATATTTTTTTTTAAATTATCTAATCTAAGAATACAAGTATGCTTTTAACTAAAAAGTTGGAAAGGTGACTAATGCTGGTTCATAAATATGAAAATAATGCGGGAAGTGGAAATCAAACCATAAATGACCAACACAAAGATTGGAAACCTATGATAATATAATCAAAGAGATAAAATTGGACTAAAATAAATGAATAATACAAAGCTTATATTTCAAAGAAGACACAACTATATCGCATGCATAATACCAAGATCAACACATAAAGTATCATTAAATTCATAACACAAATTATAAATCATTTCAGTCTGAAACAAATGCTAACCCTTCTCCATAACACCCCTGGGTGTATCTTCGAAAATTCCCTATCATCATTCACAATTTCAAATTTATAGAAAAGGAAAAGCCACTAGACAGTCGCCCAAACCATTACCAAATTAATGGCTTTCTTTTTTTCCAATGTTTCTTTAGAATTGTTAAATCAATCAGAAGAATTGGTCTTGGCAAGGAAATAGACATCGACAAGGAGAAACTAATCTTGATCTTACAAACAGTCATCAAATGAACTTTCACACAATCAAACAATTAATGCAACATCTAGGAATATCAAATGGTAGCATGTGCATGTTGCTTGATGGGAAATTTCAATTTGAAACAACTCAAATCAACCATAAATTGGGACTAAATTTCCATCTCATCACACTTAGGAGAACATACCAATTTCTAACCAATCTTCTATAAATTAAATGAGTGTAACCTTTTTTCATCAATCAATAAAATCAAACATGGTGAGCTCTCAGAGTGATGGCAACTCTTCCAATAACTACATTGTGTTGGAAGAGATTGAATGCAATCCACTATTTAGGCATGTATCAGACTGGATGAAGGAGGTTTTCATAGTGCAGAGAAAGATAGAAGAATAAGTGCTTTGCATCATTCTAGGTGAGACATTCTTGATCCAAGCCCATGTACACAACACAACAATGTTGGAGAGCTTCATATATACTATCATGAGGACTTCTAGTCATCATGAATGGGGTGTGAGAGAACTGGAGCACCTGGTAAAGCCCAAGTTTCACCATCAAGTCAATGTGGCGATCAACAAGCTTAGCTACCACCCTGAGATTGGACTAATAGCTGACACCATTTGCATTGTCTCAGCCCAAGACAAGATGATACATTCAAGGAAGTTGTGGTTATTTTGCACATAGGAGTGGTAAGAAATGATATGAGACTTTTTGCGCAATTCCTCTAGTCACACGAGAATCTACTATCACCATCTCAAGTTGAATGCTTATAGACTATTATTGATAGAATTTGTGTCCTAATTTTTGCTCTGTGTACTTGAGAATAAATCCCTCTTTTTGTCCTCTTTTTCTCCATGACATGGACTTTTGTAATTGAATCAAAAAATTTTGTAGTGCCAATGCAATGTAAAACTGTTTATATATGCAAATAAAATCATGCTTTTGATATCACCATTTCCTTGTATGCATGGTTTCATTGGCTTCTTGTTCATATCATGTTTGAAAATATTGGTTTATTTTTTGTATAATGTACTGGTTAAATAAATTAGGCTTGTTGTTATTACATTCATCACTGAAACCTTCTAGGCAACAAAATGGGTAGTTCAGACAACTTGATAAAACCCTACCTAGCTTTTGAAGTACCTAAAGAATATTGCCTAAGGTATGACTTGTGGGTGAAGTTTCCAAATTTTGACGCATGAAATCTCATAAATCAGGTTTTTAAAATATGTACACCCGCTCTTGAAGGAAATGCAAGTTCAAAAATGGTAAGAAAACACCGCCTAGTGAGAGACAAACAATGGAAGTGGTAAAATGATAGGTTTGATGAACAAACAAAAACCTTTCCTGAGTTCTAGGAAGACAACAAAAGGTAACCTAAACACAAGTTTAAGTAATGGACTTAGGTGAAAAGAAAAGATAGATAGAAAATGAGAAGGGGGGGTTCCATTTACGGGTAACACTTTCTTAATAATTCAGGCCTATATTTTACTTCTTAGATAGTTGTGCAACATAGGAATAAATGTACTTCTAAAAAGAACTATGTTTTTCTCCTTGCTCTCTGCTCTCATCTTGATCATGGATCACAGAGTGTGATCTGAAACATTGATGCAAAAAAATCACACACAATCGAATCCATAAATCACTTAGCCAACTATGTTTTTCTCAACAAGTGATTGGGGGAAAAGTTTTTGGGTTCAAAGACTAGTGCTTGGGTTATTTTTCTTTGTTTATTTTTTGGTTGTTTCTATGTAATGGAATTAGGGCTCTCCTCTTTCTATTTTAATTAAAAACATAAGAAATATTAATAAAATATTGGAAAAAGCTAGGGCTAAGGGAAAATTAATTTAACCCACAAGAAAAATTAAAACCTAAAGTGACAACTACCCACAAGTGTAGCTTATATCGATGAAATGATGATGATGGGTTCTAAGATATGAGGCCATATTAGGTAACCATGTACATAAAAAATCCACCCAAAGGATAAGAAGCTCCCTCTTACAACAAGGAAGTATGCCCTCAAAAATAGAGAGATGAAATAATGGAAGGTCCAAGAAGCCCCCTAAAGAGATCCAATGCTAGATTCTCAATTCTATATGTAGAAGATGGTCCATAATCTTCAAAAAAAATTCCTCCCATTAGGAAGAAACAAAACCAAAGGTGTAAGTAAGCTATCTTCCAATTATTGAAAGGAATATGGAGAAAGAAAGCATAAAACATATGAAGTCTCTAAACTGATATCAAATTTTTTCATGTTAATGTTGAAGGTTGTCACAATAAAATTAGGAATTCTAGACCACATTATAGAAAATTAAAAATAAAAATCTCCTAGATATTTATGTAAAACACAATCAAAAGATTCAAGTATCTCCTATGAATAAAAATATGTCTCCTCCAAATTTTGTGCCAAATTATCCACACTTATTCCAAACTAGATGAATGATCATGTAGATAATTCACAAGAGGGTCATAATTTTCCCTCATAAAAATTGAAGAAGAATCATCACCATCAAAGAGAAGATGAATGTAACCTATATTATCTCCCAAATATATATGTGCATCTCCATAAATAAGTGTAATTTTGAAATAATATGTGTTTCATGTACTATAAGGAGTCACTAGAAGATCTCAACAAAGAAACACTATAATTTTAATTAGCAATAAATGATAGAGATGTGATCTCAATATGAGGAGGAGAAGAAACAAGAGAATTCTCTATATTATTTGAACTTTCAAGACATGCAAAATACTTAAGCTCCTATAAATTATCATCATCAAAGGGTATATTATATGTATCTCAAGTGGATGAGCTAATATAAAGTAGGATCATATGGGAATGGATAAATATGGATTCCAAATATCTCACAAATCTTAGTCCAATGTGTTTGAAGATAATCAGTATTAATTGTATCCCACATAGTGTCCTGATAAAAAATAGAATTAGTTAAGTCTACTATATGATGAAGTTTATTACCCCAGATTAATTTCCTTCTAGATGTGTTTGGTTCAACTATGAGCACATATAGGTAAGACAAGGTTGAGCCATCTGATATGGGTTAGAATTATTTTTTTCCAAGACTCATAATTCTCTTTATCCAAGATTATCACATTAGGGTGAATAAGAAAGCCAATGATACAATCCTCAAATGATTCTAAAGGACAGCAAAATAATAGCTTGTCTTTCCACTAGTCTCAAAAAACAACCCCAATAGATTATAATTCCAACACTTTATGATTAGTGCATTTACAAGCCTTTAACTAGGTTATAATACTTTCCAAGCCCACAATGGTAAAAAAATACAACCTCTAGAAAAATGTGATCTTGAGAAAAAATATGAAAAAATAAAACCTATAGTTGTGTAGTTCTATTTTATATCTTTCTAATGCTTATTCATTGCTAAGAGATAGAGCTTTGGGATGAAAGTTATGAAATGTTAAAGAAAAAAGTATGAAACAACTTCAACCTATGATATAAAATAAAAATCTAAAAAAGTATTTCCAAAAACTCAATGGATGGAAATTGGTCATCTCTAGATTTTTTTGACTATTTGTTTTCCAAAATTTGACATCTACAAAGAAAGTTATGCAAAATTTTAAAAGGGCCCGATTTGGCCTATACAAAGCTCCTTCATGTCCCTTGGTTGATCTCTGTATGGCATTGTCAAGGAGGCTAGCTCTTCACATGGTGACTTGACTAAAACCCAATGGTGATTGGCAATTAGTTTTGTGGTTTGTTGTTTTGGCATCTTATTTTTGTGTTAACCACATGTGGCTTTGTGTTTGACCACTCATTGGCAATTTGTGTCAGTAGCTTGTAAGTTGCATCTACTTAAAGACAACATTAACCACACAATGTGTATTCTATAACCCATGGCTTAAGGGCCATACGACTGAGAACTAAGTGCTAATTGCTAAAGTTCTTTATTTATTTTATAAGTTTTTAAATTTATTATATGAAGCTATGACTAGGGTGCCATATGGTAATCCAAGAAAACAAATTCTTTCTTAGACTCTTGACACCAAATATAACTTGGTCTATTTGGGATGAAAATGTTGCTATAAAAGGTTGTTAGTTAGATCCAATCTTGAAACCCTTGTTCTCTAATATGTCATACGGTGAAAAAATTGAATTAAAAAATCTAAATATGACTTTCTTAGGCCTTTCAAAAATAATGGAATAGTAAAAATTATGCAACTATAGAAAAAATAGCTACAATCACCATATCTCACTAAGAAGATGCATGAAAATATATGATTAAAAATATTTCAACAATTATTTCTTTTATTCTTGTTATTGCATTGAAATAAAGTAGAAAACATTATGAGAATTTGAAAGATCATACAAAAAAATCCCAATCTCTTAATCAATAATCTATGTACTCAAAACTCTCAAAACCAAATCTCATTCAAGGACTCAAGCTTTGAAAATCACTTGTAAAACCAAAAATAACTTTCTATAAGAGATAAAAGAAAGAGAATAAATTTTTAATAAGAGAGGAAAATGTATTAGATTAAATGTGATCAATACACAATTTTCAATACTTGCAATGCAATACTCAATGCAATGTGCATGTGATGCTTTTCTTATATAGGAAAGTTTGAGAGATATCAATAGACAACGTTATGACAAGTGTCTTAATCCTCTGAAATAAGACAACTAATACAATGACCTAGGACACAAGATGTGAATGACAAAGGATAAAATAAGGTCTAGTACCAACTAATAATTCTAGAAATATTCTCATCACCTAAGTAAATTTAGCATGTGGATAGGACTGACTAGATCAACTATTAAGGTAAAATACCTTATTCACATCAATAGTGGGAAGTCTAGAGGTTGTATATTTAGAGATGGTGGTTTATTTTGTAAAATTTATTTTAGTAATAAATTATATTTAGAGAATTTGATCAATATGAGTTTAAAGTAACTAGCTACAATTACAAATTTAAAGAAATATGAATTTAGTTATGTATTGAAATGCTAAATGCAAAATAATTGAACTTTTCAATTAAATAAATTCATATAATTTAAAGTGTGAGAAGTGGCATTGAAACATTATTATCCTTATGATATTTATTGAATAAGTCATGTGTTATAGATTAAAGTCTTATAAGTCCTGTTGAATAGAAATATAATGATTTGTAACATGATCTTAGTTAATAAAATCATTATTGTATATCAATTGTAATATTTACTAATATCAATTGATATTTAGATAGGGTTTCTATTATATACTATCAATAAATTATAAATGTATTGATGGATGGTTAAGATATCATTATTTCAGTATATCAATTCATATATTGATTAATTTGAATTAATATTTTTAGGGTTTAGATATTGTATTATATTAAACATTATATATATATATTCACTATTAATGCATAGAGATTGATATTGATTAATATATCAATTGATATTTTTATTATTTCTATTGAATTATATTAGAAAAATTATTCTTTTCTATTATATCATGTTTAGTGTAATATATTGATTACTGGTGTACATATCAATTTCAACATATCAAATTTAAGATTAGAAACATTGTATTCAAAATGCCATTTTCTAATCACAAACCTTGTAAGGGACATTCTTTACTTTCACCTAATCTTTCCATGATTTATCATTAGAGTAATCAATGACATATCTAGTCTTCTTTGGGCACTTGGCACCATATATTTAGATGATTTGTACTACAATCCTAGAAACAAAACTTTCTCATTTTTCTTGGTGCCTTAATTTCTAGCATCTTCCTTTGGCTCTTGATTGTCTCATTTAGGAATCGTCAATCCATGTTGGTCATTCTATTA
>VDFB02166887.1:0-13302 GCA_007258455.2 Sequoia sempervirens | reverse complement strand
CCAAGCCAAATAATTAAATATTTTAATATTTCTCAACAAAGCGACCTTTATTATGTCAAATTATTAAATATTTAATAACTCATTAATTACTCCTTATTTCTCCGTCAAATCAACCAACTGCTTAACTGGGTCGATTCTGAGCTGAATGGCTGAACCAGGTGCCCTGCCCGAAATAGCAGCTTCCGCCCGACCTAACTTTCTAAAAAATAGAGAGTTCAAAAGCTCTTCTCTGGAAGATTCTGCGAAGGCCCAACCTGACACACTGCAAACTGGAGCTACCAAACACTGAGCAACTGCCAAAAATGATCCTCTGAACATTCCTGTCAGCCTACGAGGATCGAATGATAGGCTAACCTCGTCACCAGCTGTGCTGACTAGGATGGGGACATGACAGTCCGCCCTCCCTGAAATTGCTTGTCCTCAAGCAATCTCAACTCTAGATGCTGTAAAATCTCCTCTGACTCCCATGTAGCATCCTCAACTGGCAAATCTCTCCACTTGACCAGATATTCCCTGATCACACGCCTCCGAAGGTGTCTCTCTCTCATATCAAGGATGGCCTCAGGTACTAATATCAGTTTCCCTTCATCATCAAGGGGTGGCAAAACTGGAGAGGGTGTAACATGCTGACCCAATGCCTTTTTCAGGCGAGAAACGTGAAATACATTATGGACCTTGCTATCAGCTGGCAAGTCCAACTCATAAGCAACCTCACCCACACGTCTGACAACACGAAATGGACCATAATAGCGAGGTTTTAGTTTCTCTGCCCCACTCTTCCGCAGAGTAGACTGACGATACGGCTGCAACATGAGGTACACCATATCACCCACCTCAAAACTACGCTCAACCCTCTTCTGATCAGCATACTGCTTATGCTGATTCTGTGCCTGCTGGATATTGTCTCGGAGAGACCTCAAGATGTCCTACCGACTCTGCATCATATCCCCTGCACTCGGCACTCTGCTATCGCTCAAAATCAAATCCAGAAGATTGGGCACCTCATACCCATACAAAGCCATGAAGGGGGTCATCTGTATCGTCATATGGTGAGTCGAGTTATAACAATACTCGCACAAATAAATCCATCTCACCCAAGCTCTCTGCTGACCAGCTATATAATTGCGCAAATAACCTTCCACCCACTTATTGACAATCTCTGTCTGCCCATCGGTCTGCGGATGGTAGCTGGTACTCGGTGTCAGCTCGGTCCCACAAAGCCTGAACAACTCCTGCCAAAAGTTGCTCATGAAACGGCTGTCTCTATCGCTTACTATCGTCCGAGGCAATCCATGCAACCGGAAAACCTCTCTGAAGAACAACTCTGCAGTCTGCGATGCTGTGAAAGTAGTCGTAATCGGGAAAAAATGGGCGTATTTAGTCAACCGATCGACCACTACATAGATACAATCTTTACCCTGGGCTTTCGGCAAACCCGTGATAAAGTCCATCGATAAACACTCCCACTTCCTGTCAGGTATTCCGGCGGTCGGGAGGTAATCCAACAGATAAGTAAATTCTCGCTTGTTCCTGCTGGCACACGTAACACTCACACGGGACATACCGCAGTACCACGCTTTTCAGCCCTTTCCAAGTAAACCGCTCCCGAACCATTTTGTAAGTCTTGTAGTATCCAGGATGGCCCGCCATAGGAAGGTCGTGAAAGGCTCTCAAAACTGTAGTCCGTAACTCAGAGTTAGGAACCAAAAGAATCCGCCCCTTGTAAATGATCAAGTCATCTACAACAGTATACCTGTCGTCCTGCTCTGTCCTGTCAACGATGCTAGAAGCCCATGGGTTCTTAGCATACTCAGCCATAATCCGATGCCTCCAATCCTCTGTGATCTGTGCTAAGGCATTCAACTGGGGTCTGCGAGACAAGGCGTCAGCTACAACATTCTGCTTCCCCTTAATGAAAGTGATATCGAAGTCATATGACTGCAGTTTACTGACCCATTTTTGCTGCCTCTCATTCAAGTCTCGCTGTCCTAGGAAATGTTTCAGGGTGTTATGATCTGTGCGTACACTGAATTTGCTGCCTACCAGGTACTGCCTGAACTTAGCCAATGCATGCATAATGGCTAACATCTCTTTATCATAGATACTGTAAAATCTCTCAGGACCCCTGAGTTTCCTGCTCTCAAATGCAATCGGGTGTCGCTCCTGCATCAAAACGGCACCAATGCCCTCTCCTGAAGCATCACAGAATAGAGCAAATGACTTCGAAAAGTCGCAATGCTAACACTCCATGAAGTCATGATCACCTTTTAAACTCCGCCAAAGCACCTCACCGGTAGACTAAAGGAAAGCCCCCTCTTCTTCACAAGTCAAGTACAGGAAGTGAGAACCCGCTAACAAATCTCCTGTAGAATGCACACAGCCCAATGAAACCTCTAAGCTGCGTAAGGTTCTCAGGTACCGGCCAGTCAACAATAGCTCGGACCTTTTCAGGATCCATACTCACTCCCTTGGCACTGATTATGTGCCCTAGATATAACAACTCCTCCATGCCAAGCTCGCACTTGGATTCCTTAGCATAGAAAGACTCATCTGCTAAGATACCCAAGACTGTGTCCAAATGAGCCA
Organism: Sequoia sempervirens; assembly: GCA_007258455.2. Classification (NCBI taxonomy): domain Eukaryota; kingdom Viridiplantae; phylum Streptophyta; class Pinopsida; order Cupressales; family Cupressaceae; genus Sequoia; species Sequoia sempervirens. The sequence continues at coordinate 10,716 of VDFB02166887.1, read as the reverse complement.
GATGCTCCTCCCATGACCTGCTATAAACCAAAATGTCATCGAAGAAGACTAACACAAATCTCCTCAACTGAGCACTGAAAACCCTGTTCATAGTTGCCTGAAAGGTGGCAGGTGCATTGGTTAACCCGAAGGGCATAACCAAGAACTCGAAGTGACCGCAATGACACCGAAAAGCGGTTTTCTCAATATCCTGCTCCCTCATCTGAATCTGATGGTACCCTGATCTCAAATCAATCTTCGTTAAGAAGACTGCTCCGTGCAACTCATCTATCAGCTCATCTATACGTGGAATAGGGTACCTGTTCTTGATTGTTCTTTTGTTGAGCTGCCTGTAATCGATACACATCCGAAGTGATCCGTCCTTCTTCTTTACCAATACAACCGATGAAGCGAAAGGAGACTTGCTAGGTCTGATATGGCCCATAGCTAACAACTCATTAATGGTCTTCTCTATCTCATCTTTGAGTCGTTTCAGATGTCGGTACGGAGTGATCATAACGGGCTTTGCGCCCTCCTCCAACTCAATAATGTGCTCCGTACCCCTGTCTGGAGGTCTACCAGGTGGAATATCACTAAACACTTTGGAGTGTTTAGTCCTCAAGATCTGTATATCAGGGTGGTACTCACCCTTCTGGGGCTCCTGCTGGTCTGGCATCAACATGCACTCAGCCGCCCAGTCAACCATATCGTGACGAATGAGCCTCTCCATCCGTCTGAATGAAACCATCCTCAGATTACTGTCCCAAATCGCCTTGATGACATGTGGTCTCCCGTCAACCTTGAATTTCATTTCCATATCCCGTAGGTTGAGCGTGAACTCACCCAAATCATCCAACCAGGCCATCCCTAATACAACATTTGTATCACCCATATTAACAACATAGAATTCAGTCTTGAATTCATAGTTGTTCAGTCTCATCGGAAGATCAGTAATCTTTCTGTCGCACCTGAGAGTATATCCGTCAGCCACCTTGACTCGAATACCCTCGAAAGCCTCTGTCTGGATACCACGTCTCTCAACTAAACGTGCATCAATAAAATTGTGCGTTGCACCTGTGTCTAACAATGTAATCACTTTCTGACCTGCTAAGAGTCCACGAAGTCGAAATGATCCATCTCTCTGAAGGCTGGTCAAATGGGCTTCCTGTAGCTTCCTTCCACCTTCATGTTCAACCTCATTTTCGGACCTCTCATCATCTGAATGCTCAGAATCAGCTTGCTGGTCTGACAGATCAGATTGCGCTTCGCCCTCGTAAAACCACTCCATTTGATTATTTTTGACTTTCGGACGAAGTGGGCATATGTGTTTTTCATCATAGGGTGCTTTGCACCAAAAACACAACTTTTTCTTACGTAATTCATTCAACGTTTCTCTGTCAAACGGTGGTGCATTCTGTCTCTTCGGATCCTGTTGATCCTTCCTCCTGTCAAAGGGTCTATTCCTGTCATTGTTTCTATCGAAAGGCCTGTTGGGTCTCGTGTATGGAGTGGACCCTGAATTGAACTTATTGCGAGGTGCTGCAAGTTCCATGTTTCGTGCCTTCCGCATGGCCTCCTGAAGTGTGGGAGGGTCAAAAGCCTTGACCCAACCTCTCATGGGTTCTGTCAAACCCTCAACAAATAATATAATGAGTCTCCGCTCTGAAATGTCAGTCACCATAACTGCAACTCTCTGAAACTCACCTATGTATGCATCCAAACTGCCTGTCTGTCTGAGCTGAGCCAACTCTCTGAAATACAGTTCTGGATCCTTCTTATCAAATCTCTCTATCAGTCTGCTGGTGAACTCCTGATAGGTATTGACCGCATGATGGCCTAGCGTGTACATGCCATGGTGACACCAATCGTGTGCTACTCCGTCAAGATGTAAAGTGGCAAATTTAATTGCCTCATCCTCCTGCATAGGCCTAAGTGACAAGTAATTGTCCAATTTCTGGACCCAAGACCTAGCTGATGTCTTCTCTGACCCATCAAAATATGGCAGCGTAATCTTGCTCACCGCATACTGCAAATCTCTATTCACTTGTGGTCAGCTGGCCAGCCGATAATTTAGGGCTCCACACAAATCTTCCTCCTTCCTCGGGGCCTACAAAACATCTATAAACTCACAAAATGCGCGCCCGCCTGATTCCCAAAAAGAAGCACATGTACTCACCGCGGAAACTGGCCAAGTCCGCCATCGACATGCCATTATGTGGCTGAAACTCCCCTCATGTCGCCTCGATGCTCGGGCCTCGGAGTCCGAGGTGAGTCTCTAGGTAAGAAAGTAGGCTGGCTCCGGCTTACGCCCCGGTAGATTGCGATCTACTGCCTAGGCACCGATGCCAATGGTCGATCCACCGGGTAGTGCAGTCCCGCCAAGCCCTGGGTCTCAATCGGAATGTAGGTGGCCGTAGGCGCACACCGCCTAATGGTACCCATCACCGGCATTACACTTCCATCCATCATACCATTCTCGCCTCAGGCTTCCAAACTCCTCCTAAGGGGATATTATCACCCTCTCGCGATGTGCCTTCCCCGAAGCCCCTACTGCGTTCTCCTCAGAGGAATCCCATGATCTCTTTACATTAGGCTGTAAACACCGCCACTGATCAAGTAGAATTGGATCTGGCGAATACCAAACACCCCCACACCTGCCCTAGGGACCTCTCGATAGGTGGACCTGTCCAATCCTCGTCTTTGCCTGTCCCTACACCTTTAATGTAGTGAATGGTATCTCTGTTCATGAAAAAGCGCTAAAAAGCACACTGTATTCTGAAAAAGCACAGGATGGCAGGAGATCTGTGCTCTGATACCACTGTCAGAACCCTGGTGGTTCTCTGATTCAACTCTGATTGTTTTCGTATTGTGTTTTGCAAATTTCGATTTTTTTGTGTTTTTGAGGTTTTTCACAGGCAAAATGAAAAAGTACGATTTCTCTAGAAATTGATAAAAAATTCATAAAAATTTCATACAAGCTTAAAATGCATAGAATTTGTTCAAAATGGATAGGCGTTCCTTTATTTCATCTTTTTCCAGAACATACAATATTAAAATCTGAACGTACAATGAAAATACATTGAATTTATTGAGAAAAACCTGGTTTTCTGTAAGTGGCGGCTGCAGCAATAAATGCTGATGTACGGCCAAAAATAAATAAATCTCCAGACTCTGATTTCAATGCCGAATCTCCAGTGAATGCTCAAGACAAAGCCATCGCCCAAAACTGAGAGCCAGAATCTGAGGACAGGAGAATAATCTCTGAAGACAAGAGTACGGCCTGCAGGTACAGTGGTACGGCCAGTCTGCAGCAATTAATAAATAGTACGGCTCCCTTGAAATTCGTGCCAAATCACTGATGGATGGTGATGAATGAAATCGCCTCAACTGGAAAATGATTTCCTCTGCTTCTAACTGAATGAATATCTCAATAATCTCAAACTGTGATCTCTGGATGAAATCACCAAGTGCCAGCTTCAACTGATATTTCATAGCCTCAGTCTGCCTGATCTCTGAAGAGTTTTCGTTCTCCAGAAACGATGGTCTGCCAGAAACCCTAGGGTTTGCAAACTCCAATGCTCAGAGCAAAAATCAAGACAAAATTGAATAATAACATGATGGTTCGATTTTGTCTGTGAAGAGTATATATTGCCTTGAAGAAAAATTCGACCTATTCTCCTTTTTAATAAATCATTTAAATTAATGATTTAATTTGCTCTTTGACTTAGGAGAAATAATTAATCATTGGCGTCCCCTTTTTAATGAATATAAATACTCATTAAGTCACCTTTTAATAATATATTATAAAGTATAATTAAATACTTTATAACTAAGCCAAATAATTAAATATTTTAATATTTCAATAAAGTGACTTTATTATAAAGTCAAATTATTAAATATTTAATAACTCATTAATTACTCCTTATTTCTCCGTCAAATCAATCAACTACTGAACTGGGTCGAATCTGAGCTGAATAACTGCACCAGGTGCCCTGCCTGAAATAGCAGCTTCCGTCTGACCTAACTTTCTAAAAATAGAAAGTTCTCTGAAAAAGCTCTCTGGAAGATTCTGCGAAGGCCCAACCTGACACACTGCAATTCTGGAGCTAACCAACACCGAGCAACTGCCAAAAATGATCCTCTGAACACTCCTGTCAGCCTACGAGGATCGAATGATAGGCTAACCTCGTCACCAGCTGTGCTGACTAGGATGGGGACATGACAGATTGGCTCCTTGTATGATATTCCCCTGTACTTCATCATACGAGCCAACATGTAGACGATGTATGAGCCCATGTAAAATGTTTTTGTCCTCCTCAAGCTTTGGAGCTGCTCGTGCAAATTATCACTAATCATCACTGCCCAGTTGATATGTTTTTTGCCTTCCAGCACGAGGTTGATATAATAGAACATCCAAGGCTCAAAGATAAATGCTTGAGGACAGCCTCCAACCCTGCTGAGCATCATAATTAAATCACAGTATTCTTGCTTTAGATCATCCAATATTATTTGCCTTGGAAACTTTGTGCGAGAGGGCTTGGGCTTGTTCATCCAACGAGATTTAACCATGTCAGCACATCTTTCAAATGTTGAAGCATACATCCGCTTAGCATGTTCTCTCGTCTTGTAAATCATCTTCTCATGTGATGGGATTCCAAATGCCTCACCAATAGCTGCAGGCATGAGGTTGGCAAACAATCTGCCATCAGGTGAGACAATAGACCTGTCATCAGGATCGTAGCAGTTAGCACACTCCATAATCAACTCCGGACACTGAATTGCTGGTGGAAAACCAGCAGCTGCATATAGTCCACTTCTGACAATATTGTGAGAAGTGATTGAAGGACGACGACTTCCAACTCTCATTATTCGACTTCTGAAAGCATCCATGTTGAAGGAGCCCAAGTTCGTGTCAGCCAACTTGCCCAACTTCGAAGAGAATTTTGACTCCGGCAGGAAAGGCTTGCTCAGCTTCTTGATAACAGCCTACCTGGACGCATTTGCTTTGCTAGATTCAGCATTGATTTCTTTGCCAATTGCTCTTACTTCAGCCATTCTCAACACTTCCTACAGCAACTTCAAACTTTCAACACTTAGAAAAATTTCCAAGCTAGCTTCGGCAACTTCAGCACTTAGAGAAAATCGGCCAACCTCACTTCAGCCACAAAGCTCAACTTCAGCTTCAACAATATCTCAACTACAGCCCAAGTTCGCACTTCTTCACCAAGTTTTAGCCTGTACTGCAATCTTCACTTCAAAGCTCAAGTCGTACTTCTTAGCTGATGGAGAAAAATGAAACAACTCTCAGCTCATATAGCCAAGTCGAATTCTAGAAGGAGCCAATTTTAGCCAGTTTATTAAATTTCCACTACTCCACTGCAGGAATTCGAATTTCCCTCCTCTGGCAGCTACAACACTTGTCATCCGGCATATAGAATATTTGACCTTCTAGAATTTCAAGAAGATTCATTTTTACTGGTCAAGGCATACTTAGCATTTTTAAATCATCTTTTAAAATATTAACTTCAACTGCATTCTCTTAAGAAATTCATTCCATCAGCTGAGGCATTAACAGTTTGATTTTACCCATCTCATGCTAGAGAAAATTCACCCTCATGAAGAACTTGGATCAAAATCATCTAGTCATTCAACTTCAAATTCACCATCCAAGGCATTTTATCTTCAAAAACATCATTTATTCCTTGCCTTAGAAAAATTTTAAATTTTCCCCTAGGAAATTCATCAGTCAAGCGTCCATGAAAAATCTTCATCTCAAACTTCTTGGCGAGCTGTGGAAGACTTTAAAATCAATTCTTCTTCAAAGATGTCCAATACCCAGAAGAAAATTCCCTTCATAAAGCATCAAATCCATGGGTCTACAAACGAAGGGGTACTTTTAATTTTTTCAATTTTAACCTTAGAACATCAAATTTATTCTCATTCTTCATCTGTGGGCATATTTTTTTGCTTGGCTTTGAAAATCTTCTTCAATCTTATGAAGCTGGAGTATTCTGACTCATCAACTACAAATTTTATCCATGTCTCAAGAAAATTTCATCACTCCTTCAAGCCTAGGCGTATTTTCTCTAGAGGTGAAATTTTAATAATTAGAAAAATTCTTGACATATCACTTTTGTACCCAAAACCAAAATTTTTGCTTCATCAAGGCATTTTGTTTAAAGAGTCTAAACCTTGCTAAAATGATGTCAAGTATAGTTTTTGGGCAATATCAAGCATGGAGTCTGTGTCAATATTTTGTCAGTCAAAGTCAGTTTTATTCATCAGGACCTGAAGCAGAGACTCAGAACGGAGCATTTCATGATGGAGGAGCGTTTTGCAACAACATTTCACATTACACATGGTCATTTCGGTGATCAAGATGATGATTTTTCAAAGGTTAAAGTATGAAGATTTCTCAGAGGAAAAGCAAAAGCGCAACTGTAGCCTAGGGGCGCCCTTCTTTTTGAAGGTCAAAATCTTGTTGAAAATGCTCATGCATACAGTCAATCTCTTCAGAATTGGTCTGGTTATCCGATAAGCTATCCAGCGAAGCTTTCCGAGACCCACAACTTCGGCAACTAGCGACAGAAGTTGAAATTTCCAAAGTTCCAGATATAAGAAAATTGTTCTTTTCCAGCAAAAGCGCAACTATAGCTTGAGGGCGCCCATCTTAAAGAGGGGGTAGATCTTGGTACTTTTGGTAGCTGATACAGTCAATCTGTTCTCGACTAGTCTGCTCGTCCAACGAACTATCAAACACAATCGTCCAGGTCCCAGAGCTCCAGCAGCCGACATCTGAAGATGAGCTTATAATGGGGTTTTCATGTCTTTCAACTTCATCCTTGCATTTCCAGCGCAAGTACAGCTCAGGGGCGCTGGTTAAAATGGCCCTTGAGATGATCAAATTTGCAGACGAGGTCTTCCTGACATCAGTATCACTCTAGTTCAACTCCGCAACGCACTAAGTTGCCTGTCAATCCGACATTCCGGGTGATTGTGGCAGAGTTTCTACCAGGCACGTAATTTCACGGGCGGACCAACATAAGGTTTTCATTGTATTTTTACAGTCCAGAAGCGCCTAGCCTTTAGGCCTGTCAGATGAGGTCGTTCGCTTTCGAAGTCTTCACGGGATTCAAGCGTAATTACTTTATCTATCCAATGAGCCCAGCCATCAGCTTCCAGGATTTGGCAGTCGCTCGTATGTGCGAGGTCTTTGGCGAAATGTTGAAAAGTGAAGACAACTCGCGAAATGGCCAAGTGTTGGTCGTTTATTCCATCTTGGGATGGGCGCCCTTTTATTTGAGGTCTTAGAAGCAGTTATCTTGCTTCATAGCCTCCAGAGACTTCTCTTGTCAATCCTTCTGGCTATCCGTTAGAACAGACGTGGCTCGAATCGGGTCATTTCAGCTCCAGATATCAGAGGTCGAAGTAGGGTACTTGGTTGACAGTTCAACTTTCGTCAAAATGCTGCCAGTGCAACTGAAAGCCAGGGGCGCTTTTACTTTTGAGGCCCCTAATGTACTTTTCAGATGTCGTGTGTATATCCGTTGGATGCAGAATGTCTCCAGGCATGCAGTGAGCTTGGTTTCCTCTCAGCAGGGTTCACCGTTCGCCGTCAGCAGCCGTTTGAAGTGTCAGATGGCAGTTTAGGAAAATGGTTAACGTGTTCAGGATGCAGTGTAACGATCGGAACTTCAAAAGTGCTAAGAAAAAGTCCCAAATCAGGCACTTACTAAAAATAGTAAGTTGTTAGAATCCAATGAAATTTTGTTGGGGACCTGCTGGAAGCATGCTGACTGTATTGCCAACCTCAGATTTCAATTTATTCACTCCATTTGACTTTAAACTGGCCGAAAGGAAGCAAACCCTAAAAATCAGACTTGGCCAAAATTTCAAGTTTAAGTTCAAAGGCAGGCACATCCCCGGAAAGGTAGACAGTAGAGAAGAGATAGAAAGAGAGAGAGAGACAAAACCAAAGCCAAAAGACTAGAATGGAGCAAACTTAGGGGGTCCCCATTTTGGATGGGGCGATGTGTGAAAAGGTCACAACAGGCTAGAAGCTAACGAAGATGCTCATTTCGAAGCTCTTCAAAAGACAGACGGGGGAGGACACTCAAACGGACTATTTGAGATTTTGGAACGCACTTCGAGGTGGATTGAAATTCGCCTCGTTTTGCATGCTTGAACATCACGAACCTATGAAACGAACAAGTTTCGTAGGGGGTTTATCCATGAATCAAGCGCTGCTAGATTCTATGATAAAAAGTTCCTGCTCTCCTTCCTCTATTCATGGGGCGTTTTGGTGTTGCAGTTCTTGGCGTGATTGCAGGTTGTCTCTTTCTCCTTTTCATGATCTGGCTGTGTATGCCCTTTTTGCCTGTTGTTATCTTTTTGCTACTTTCCTTGCAGTGGGTGTGGGTGTGCTTTGGGATCTCTAAGGAGGTTCGGTTGAAGGATGGGCTTATTTCAGCTTCTATTCGGTGTAATAGGAAGGATTGGGTGCTCCTCGTGCTAGCCTGTTCTCATTCGTGCTCCTTCTTGGTCTTCCTTTGCTCCTTCCCGCTGTTTGTATGTGTTGTACCCAAAACCAAAATTTTTGCTTCATCAAGGCATTTTGTTTAAAGAGTCTAAACCTTCCTAAAATGATGTCAAGTATAGTTTTTGGGCAATATCAAGCATGGAGTCTGTGTCAATATTTTGTCAGTCAAAGTCAGTTTTATTCATCAGGACCTGAGGCAGAGACTCAGAACGGAGCATTTCATGATGGAGGAGAGTTTCGCAACAGCATTTCACATTACACATGGTCATTTCAGTAATCAAGATGATGATTTTTCAAAGGTTAAAGTATGAAGATTTCTCAGAGGAAAAGCAAAAGCGCAACTGTAGCCCAAGGGCGCCCTTCTTTTTGAAGGTCAAGATCTTGTTGAAAATGCTCATGCATACAGTCAATCTCTTCAGAATTGGTCTGGTTATCCGATAAGCTATCCAGCGAAGCTTTCCGAGACCCACAACTTCGGCAACTGGCGACAGAAGTTGAAATTTCCAAAGTTCCAGATATGAGAAAATTGTTCTTTTCCAGCAAAAGCGCAACTATAGCTTGAGGGCGCCCATCTTAAAGAGGGGGTAGATCTTGGTACTTTTGGTAGCTGATACAGTCAATCTGTTCTCGACTAGTCTGCTCGTCCAACGAACTATCAAACGCAGTCGTCCGGGTCCCAGAGCTCCGGCAACCGACATCTGAAGATGAGCTTATAATGGGGTTTTCATGTCTTTCAGCTTCATCCTTACATTTCCAGCGCAAGTACAGCTCTGGGGCGCTAGTTAAAATGACCCTTGAGATGGTCAAAATTGCAGACGAGGTCTTCCTGACATCAGTATCACTCTAGTTCAGCTCCGCAACACACTAAGTTGCCTGTCAATCCGACATTCCAAGCGATTGTGTCAGAGTTTCTACCAAGCACGTAATTTCACGGGCGGACCAACATAAGGTTTTCATTGTATTTTTACAGTCCAGAGGCGCCTAGCCTTTAGGCCTGTCAGATGAGGTCGTTCACTTTCCAAGTCTTCACGGGATTCAAGCGTAATTACTTTATCTATCCAACAAGCCCAACCATCAGCTTCCAGGATTTGGCAGTCGCTCGTACGTGCGAGGTCTTTGGCGAAGTGTTGAAAAGTGAAAACTCGCAAAATGGCTTAGTGTTGGTCGTTTATTCCATCTTGGGATGGGCGCCCTTTTATTTGAGGTCTTAGAAGCAGTTATCTTGCTTCATAGCCTCCAGAGACTTCTCTTGTCAATCCTTCTGGCTATCTGTTAGAACAGACGTGGCTCGAATCAGGTCATTTCAGCTCCAGATATCAGAGGTTGAAGTAGGGTACTTGGTTGACAGTTCAACTTTCGTCAAAATGCTGCCAGTGCAACTGAAGGCCAAGGGCGCTTTTACTTTTGAGGCCCCTAATGTACTTTTCAGATGTCGTGTGTATATCCGTTGGATGCAAAATGTCTCCAGGCATGCAGTGAGCTTGGTTTCCTGTCAGCAAGGTTCACCGTTCGCCGTCAGCAGCCGTTTGAAGTGTCAGATGGCAGTTTAGGAAAATGGTAGTCTGGAACCTGTAAATGAATTTAATCAGGGGCGCCTAATTTTTCAGGGTGTTAAATGATGGATTTTACAGTAGTGTCTCCCAGCAGACATTTCTTCCTTGTTCAGTAGGCTTTCCGATGAATTCTCCAGCTCAGTCTCAGCATCTCCCGGTCACTCAGAAATCAGTGTCGAAGTTGGCCAGTCGTAACTTTGTTGTCAGCTATTAAATAGGAAGTTAATAAAAAGTGGAATAACTTGAGCAAATGGACGCCTATGAGCTCAAGAGATGACTTTTTGGAATCAGTGAAGTCTAACGGTGAATCCTGAAGCTTCATTCGAATTGACAACTGAAGTTTAAAATATTTAATATTTGTTTTGCATTAAGTGGCCATTTTCTATTTTTGGCGCCTTTGCATGATGATAAATATTTTATTATTATTTAAATTTCAAACTCCGAGTCAGTGGCAGTTCAACTGAGACGGGACCAATCAGAGGTTTTCTATTTTAAATCAGGGTTTTTGAGATCTTGCAGTCAAAGTTGATGCGAATTTCATCTTATTTAAGCATGGCGCCATCTTCATTTATTATTCATCAAGCTTCAAGGAAAATTTGTATTTCTCAAGAGAAAATTCATATCTTAAGAGATTCGTATTTTTCA
>VDFB02166886.1:167928-208000 GCA_007258455.2 Sequoia sempervirens | reverse complement strand
CCCCTCGAGAGATAAATCGGTAAAATGTGGATTTTTGATGTTTGAGGATTTTTCGATGATTTCAAAATTTTATGATCCAAAAATGATTTATCTCTCGAAAAAGAAGATTGAGCCTACCAGATTGATTAATTGATTAATTGATGCCTTATGTTTCCTCCTTGTGTTTGATGTTTGATGATCGTGTTTAGCCTTTGTGTTGATGATGATTGATGATGTTGATAGATTAGATGTCCATTGATCTCATTATAGGCGAGATGTAATGATAGGATGATGATAATTGACCTCATGATAGGCGAGGATCAATTATAAGTTGATTGATTTGATAAACCTCATGATAGGCAAGGTTGGATTGATTGAACCTCATGATAGGCGAGGTTGATTTGATTGATGAACCTCATGATAGGCGAGGATCAATGATAGATTGATGATTGACCTCATGATAGGCGAGGATCAATGATAGCTTGATTGATTGACCTCATGATAGGCGAGGTTGGATCGATTGATGAACTTCATGATAGGTGAGGTTGGATTGATTGATGAACCTCATGATAGGAAAGGTGCATTGATTGATGAACCTCATGATAGGCGAGGTTGAATTGATTGATGAACCTCATGATAGGCGAGGTTGGATTGATAGATGAACCTCATGATAGGTGAGGTGCATTGATTGATGAACTTCATGATAGGCGAGGTTGAATTGATTGATGAACCTCATGATAGGCGAGGTTGAATTGATTGATAAGATTGCTGATTTGCGATATGTTATGATCATAGGAGGATTTTTCACATCTGGTGCAGGTGGAATCGGATTTGATTGGGCGATGTGGTTTGACTTCTCTGATTGATTGATATGCCCTAGTATAGGATTGATTAATGTACTGAGACTTGATGATGTACCGAGACTTGATGTATACATTGATTCAGTTGAGACATTGATGATGTACTTCTTGATTTAAGACATTATGATACATTGCCAGTTTTGGATATTGATGTATCTTTTTATACCTTTGGATATCCTTGTACACTGACATAATTTTGAGTTATATGATATGCGGCGATGATTATGATCTATGTGTCTATATGATGTTTATATGTCTATGATGCATTTAATTTCTATGTTATGATGATGATTATGATATGCATTTAATTTCCATGTTCATGATGATGACCCTAATGTTATGATATGCTATGGATGCAAATGATGATGCAACTAATGTGTTATAAGTCTATGATGATTTATGAATGATGCCTATATGATGTATGTGATGGATTTTATTATGCCGATGATATGTGATACATTTTATTTTTTTGTTCTTTTCTAATGCAAATAATTGATGTAATGAATGAATGAATGTGCATATGAAATTATCACATGATGATGCATATTTTTGTTGATGTTTATGTGATGTATGCAATGATGATGCTTATGTGATGATTTATTTGTGATGTATGTATGGATGCGATGCAAATGATGTGTGATGTTTTGTAATGATGAATGATGATTATGTGATGCAAATGATTATGCAAATGATTGTGTTCTAGGGTCTTAAGCTTAAATGAGTGAATCTATCCATCTTCCAAGAGTTGTGGGAAGGTTGTCGTCAGTTGATTCTTTGTTAAATTAAGCTTCTCAAAACCTGACATATTTCCCAATTCTTTTGGAAATCTGAAGAGACTCACTCATTTAAGTTTAGTGAACCACTTCCCTAATGTAAATATTATGATGTGATGCATGAATGGATGAATGGTGTTGTAATGTTTCCTAATGTATGCAAATGATGATGCAACTAAATGGGAATGTTTTCTAATTATATGAAAATGATGTGTTTTTGGCAATGTCAAGTGTACTCAATCCCTTAATGCAAGAGATAACATCATTGTTGCAGATTTGGAAATGCCATAAATACAGATGCAAACTAACATGGATGCAATATAATCTAAACATCCAGATTTCGTATACAAAATTTTTCTTTCGTAATAGATGATTTATTGTGCTTTTTATCATCATTGGGCCTTTAAAATGTTGAAAGTGAGTACAAGCATCAATGGTATATTTAGACCATGATGACCTGAGTACTAATTCCATGATGTTTGATAGTGCAAGTTAACACAAGCATCTAAGTATAACTAAACCGAGATGACCTGAGTATTGCTTGCGTAAACAAACAAAAGTGAATTGTTTTCCTATGCAAATTCAAAATGTCATCAGTGATACTTTGTAGCACACGTCTCATGAAAATTTGCACAACAATAATGATCAACTCGCAGACAACAGACAAAGAAAAATCATACTCCTTCTTGGCTCCTCTAGTTTGATACATCATCGAGGGGATCCAAATATATGATAACAAAAATCCAAGTACAACAATTGAACATTTGTGTTTGACGTGATAAATCCTTGATTCAGAAGGAACATCATCCATGTGAAGTTTGTTTTTGGTTTGATTGATTTGGATTTTTGGTTGATGTTTTCATGTATTTCTGATGGTGTTTGCTGTTCAATGTTGAGTTGCACAATGATCATGTTTTGGGTCATGTTGTACTACTGCTATTTGTCTGTTGGTTCAAGCTCAAAGTTTATTGCCCCCAGTGAGTTCAAGATTTTTCCCCCAATCCAGGGTGAGACACGACCGTGATGACCAAAACCTAACCTAAAGACCTATCCTAGGGGCCTCGGGGGCTGATCAATAGATTAGCCTTGCCTACGTTGTACATGCAGAGACCACATAGTTCGACAAGATGACTATGTTTTTGTCTTTTTGACTTTTTGACCTATTTTTGGTTTTTGATATGTTTTGAATGTTTTTGGATTTTTGATTTTTTGAATTTTTTTTGATTTTCAATTTTATGAATGTTTTTGGATTTTTGATTTTATGACCTCAAGAATGTACACGAATCTGATCCAATGCAAGACATGTCCCCAGTGTGATGCGATAAGACAAATTGATTTTTAGAATGGGCTGAGTAGTACTAGGGGAGATCATTATACAAACATTGGATCAAGCTATGATGCAGACATGGATGCAGATATGGAAGCGTGATGGATGATATGATGTGATATGACCGATTGAAGAAACAAGATGCCCCACAAAAGAGGTAATGCAACCATGGATAAATGATAGATCAAAATGAAAGATTCACTGCAAAACATATCACACAAGCAACATATCTCTTGTCAAAAGATGATAATGGTTGATTGATTAAGATGTTAGGAATGATTGATTCCACAAGGCATGATGATGATAAGATTGATGATTTTTGATGTTTGATTGGCAAAAGATATGAGGATTGGATAATGTTTTACAACTAGGCTCAAATATGATTTGCATGATAAGATTCAAGGTTGCAAATGGATATGATGACATGCATTTTGATAAGCTAGGAGATATGGAATGGAAAAAAGCAAGGATAATGATAATGAATGGGATGATCAAGATCAACTAAATAAGATACAGACACAATGCCCAAGTATTTTGTCCCTTTTCCTCATCAAGACCAAGGATGAGAAGAAAGGATGTATCTAGTAAGAATGATGGAATATGGATAAGATGAAAGATATGGTACAAAAGATATGGATAAAGAATATATGATAAGATATATGATGTTCAAGGAGATCCTTAACCTTGTTAAGATCAAAGGTGGAAATGTAAGGAATGATAAGATGGACGAAACTTTCCCCCCAAGTGTAGAGTGCAAGAGGAATATGGAAAATAGGATATAGATGATAGGGAGATGGAGGAAGGACTTAAGCATCAAGTTTCATGACCAAATATCCCTTTAATAAACCATGGCAATGGGGATTAGACTCACAAATGTTGGCCTATCAAAGGTATGATGGAATAACTAAGGACTTATCCAAAGGTTTGGATTAAAGGAGAAAAATGGGGGATGAATGTTGGGTAATGTATAGGAGGTGGGAAGGCTTGTTGATGGATAGATGGAAAGGATTGCAAGGTCAAAATTGGCACACACCTTGAAGGGTGGTGGAATGATGGAGGAAAAATGGATTTGGAAGGTGAGAGGTTTTTAAATGGAATATTGGAGGAAGCTTTTGGATTAGCAAATTTGGATGCCAATTTAGATTTTATTGCTTCTATGAGACTTTTGGGAATCCACATGACTTTTGAATTTGATTTTTGCTTCGTGGGCCTTTGTGGCCTTTGAGATTTTTCATTTTGCTTTATGGGCCTTTGTGGCCTTGGAATTTTTTCTTTTTGCTTTGATGGGCCTTTGTGGCCTTTTGAAAATTTCTTTGGATTTATGGACCTTTGTGGTCTTTGAAAATTTACTTTTTACTTTGATGGGCCTTTGTGGCCTTTTTGATTTTTCCTTCGATTTTGGATCAAATTTTCTTTTATTTTTGCATGTCTCTTTGAGGAAACATGTTGATCCTTTGACACATGTGGATTTTGATATGGAAGCTTTTGACATTTGGCACCAAATTGCTTCCAAGAGCAATGGGAGGGGTGGATTGAGATGAAGGGTATGGAGGTATTATGGATGAGTGAGTGTAGGTAGAATTTTGAAAGGGCATCAAGGATGTGTTCCTTTGTTGTTCTTGAGGAATAGGATATGGACCTACGATAGAGGGAAGTTTGATGGACTTAGATGAGGACCTAGGATAGATGGAAGCTTTGGAGGATTAGGATGAGGACCTAAGATAGATGGTAGGTTTGATGGACTAGGACACTTAGGTGTATAACCAAGGCCGTGATAATATGGATTTTGTTGGACAAAAAGGGGTTCTAGGATACCTTGTTCATGAAGTCCTAATCCTTTGCCTTTGTAATTCATGCTTTGACACATTCATTTACCAATGGGATATGTATTGTTTGTGAAACAAGATGCAAGTCAATTTTGTGGAGGATATGATATGGATGAAAGGATAGGTGCTAGAAGTAAAACAAAGCGGATGAAGGTGGAGGATCCCAATTTGTAGGTGTGGGGTTCATGGATGGCTAGTATAGGTGTGATAGGCTCTTGACATGGGGATGATGGGGTACTTTGATCTTGACTTGGAAAAGGATCACAAGGTGTAGGAGATGAAGTAACTTGCTCTTTACTAGATACAAAATCATCGTAAAGTGGTATGAAAGGAATATCTTGATCTTGAGAAGGATGAATATCCTCATGGAATGAAAGGGTATCCTTGTATGGAAGCATATCTTGATCTTGATGAGGAAGGGAATCATGAGATTTTGTAGAAAGTGTATCTTGATCATTGGATGGTAGGACATCATTAGATAGGATGAAATAATTATCATGCTCCTAGGATGCAATGGAATCGTGAAATGGTATGGATTCATTACTTGGAGGGATACTTTTCTCTTGAGATGGAAGGGAATCCTTGTGGATGAAAAGTGAAATGAGGGGATCATCACAAAATTCTTGAGAGATTTGGTCTTGGTAAAAGATTGGAAGAACTTGTGGAATTTTGGTATCATTGGATGAAGTGGAAAGAATATTTTGATCTTGTGGTGTAGAGGAATCTATGACAACATGGTTTAGACTGAGAGATTGACATGAACCATTAGATACAGAAGATATGATAGAAGAAGGTGGTTGGATGGAATCGTTAACTTGGGTGAAAGAATCCTGAGATTTATTTTGGCTTATGGGAGATGAAGATAGATGCATGACATGGTAAGATTGTTCAATATCCTTTGTGTTTGAGGATTGAGATTTGGGCTTCTCACTTGAATTTTTAAAGAGTTTAAAGAAATTGAACTTGTATGATGTAGTTGTTACTGTGAAGAAGGTGTCATGTCTGTATTTCTGTTAGATGGATAAGAATAGATGTTTGACAACAAATACGTTTCTATGGTTGTTTCCCTTTGCATATCCTATATTTGTTGTTGAAGGTTTTTCATTTGATGAGCTAAAGCATTCAATTGATTCTCATCTATTTCAGCCATGGTGGTTTGAGTTTCAATTTCCTATTCTTTGAGTTTCAATGTTTTTGTGTCTCAATGATTGGAGTTTCAATGGTTGGAGTTCCAATGGTTGGAGTTTCAATGTTTTGATTTTCGAGTCCTTTTTCCTTAAGTTTTTTGTTTTTACAACCTTGTTCGAACAGGCATACAAGTGTTATAGTTTAGACTAAAATTTGATCTAAGTTTTGGAAAAGTACCAAGGATTACAACTAAGTCAAATAGAATGACAAATTCTAATTAGACTAAGTTTGATTTGACTATTTAGCTTCATTTTGTGATGAGAGGATGATAAATACTGATGATGAAGCTAGGCTTAATAATCAAAGGTGTGATAAATTTGATGATTTTGGTACTTTGAGATGTTAGATCTTGATCTAGGTTAGAGAGTTCCACTTGTAGAGGTCAATTTTAACAATTTTAGACTTCTAAGGTACCTAAGGAATCATTTTGGACTGAAATTTTGGCTCAAACTTGTGAAACGAGATACTCAAATCTTTGGAAAAGTCTTGGATTTTTACAATAGTAAAACGAGTACAAGTTGGGGTTGTTCTTGGAAGCTCTTTTGTAAAAATTGAAGGTCAACCTCTCTCTAAAGTCATAAAGTGTTGAATAAAGAGAGAACACATGCGATATACTCAACTCACACTCGCACACAAAAAGTGAATGGGTCTAGCTTTTTGGTCACCTAGTTAAGGGGAAAGCATATGCCTACCATCCATCAAGCACAAAAGACATGGTGTTCATTAATCCTTTAATTAAGCTATGTTCCTAACTTAACCAAAAGGAAACATGGTGTTCATTAACTTTTTAATTAAGCTATGTTCCTATTTTAATCAAAAGGAAATAAGTAAATCACTTCCAGCCTCTGCAATATGTCAGTAGTTTGATAAGAATGTCTTTGACAAGCATTTTTGGGAAACCTGCAAAACAAAAACACAAAGTATTAGCCTTGGGAAATTGTAAAAGGTTCCAAAACAAAGACAAAAGGCATCAAAACAGAGACAAAAGGTTCCAAAACAGAGATAGAGCAGCCTAGAATTGTGCAAAAGGCGCCATAGAATGAGCAAAAGGCACCAAAATAGAGACCAAAGGTGCCAAAACAGAGACAAAAGGTGCCAAAACAGAGATAGAGCAGCCCAAAATTGTGCAAAAGGCACCACATAATGAGCAAAAGGCACCAAAAAAGAGACCAAAGGCACCAAAATAGGTGCAAAAGGTGCCAAAATAGGTGCAAGAGGCTCCAAAACGGGTGCAAGAGGCTCCAAAAGGCTCACGTTCAAACCCGTGAACATAAATTTTCAAGCACGTTAGTAATAAACGAGGCAAGGCCCCATGGTGGGTGCCATTTTGTGTGTGTGTGAAATGTGTAAAGTTAGCATCAACACTAACAAAGTAAATCTTTCAAGAACGTCTCATTGTCCTCTATTCTTAATGATTCTTTTAACCTTCTGGCCCTCAAATTTCTATGTGCACAAAGGCTATTAGAATAACACTTAAGAAATGAGATTAGTATTCAACATGTAAGACAACTAAATGCCTACATGAAACTATATGCAAATAAGGATGATGAAGCCTATGATGAGTGAAGGATGATGTTGATGATAAATGAACAAGTGGAGGTGGGTACTATGGTAGTGATCTATATGATTCTATGCATGATTCTACATATGCTCAAATGCAAACTTAAAATGAACTAATCTAAAATGCAACTATGATGCAAGATGGGACATAAAATGCAACTATGATGCAAGATTTAAAGCTAAGATGTAAATACAAAGAAAAACATGATGTAAAAACTAGTTATAAGACTCCAAAATGCTCCAAGCTCCAATGATAAACCTGTATGATAACTTTATTTCAAATGTGGATTCCAAATACAATACCCAAGGGTTGTATTTATAGCCTTTTCCAAGCATATAGTGAGGTGGCAATAATCAACGGTCCAGATTCAAATAAGAAAAATGGATGGTGAAGATGAAGAGAATCAAGATGTTGTCCCCTTGACCAAAGACACCATGCCATTTGGATGGAAGAATATCTTGACCAATGGGCAACATGCCATTTGGATGGAAGATTCAAGTGTGGGAAGAGAAGACCATGTGCTTCCAAAATTGGTGGAAGTGTGGGAAGAATAAGTCACATGCTTCATTATTGGTGGAAGTGTGGGAGGAATAAGTCATGTGCTTTTTGAAATGAGTTGAATGTAATTCTAATTAAAAATTAGAGTTATTTATTTTCATGTGACCTTGGTGAGGTGGCGCAAAAAGTTGTAGAAATGTGCTCTAATTCCTAATTGGATTTAGTGAAGATTAATTAAATAAAACAAGTTTAGGGAACCTTGTTTATTTAATTAATTTAGAAGAAGATGATTTAGATTTGGAGAATTAGAGAAGGGTGAACAATATAAATAAATTGAGAATTTATTTATACGTAGTCAAAATATTAATCAAATAGCTAGTATTTAATTAATTAAAAGTGATGGCCGTTTTTAGGTGCATTCACTTACAAAATTACACCGCCCTTCCTCTCCACAAGAGTGGTAGTTGGAAATAATGAACTCAATGGTGAATTATAAGTGGCAGTTGGAAGTAATGAACTCCATGGTGAATTCGGTGAATTAGATCTATTTTGGAATACTAAGTTGATCATGTTAGTACCATTCTAATGACAAATGGCATAACACACAACACAAATCACTTCACATTAATAATTGCTCCATATCTATACAATCTTTCAAACTAAATATATTTATACTATAATCAATTTCAAAAAAATTCCAACTCTAATCAAAACTAAATATACTTTATTAAGACCATTTATTAAAAATAATTTTAATTAAACCAAAAAAACTATTTAAAATATTTCTATCTTCATAAATTGCATCTAAACATCAACACTTACCATCTAGATAAAACCAATTAAATAATGCGGGAGACTTTCACGGGGCTGGGAAAAACTTCCAAGTTGTGATGAGATGATACTTAAAAGAAAGCCATAAACAAAGGAAATATTTTAGAGCGAGGCTTAGTTAAGAGGAAGTGGCCCTATTTTTATATTTTTATAACTGTAGTATTGTTATTATTTATCCATTTATATTATGGATAGTCTGTTAAAGGCTAGAGTATTCTTTACTTCTAAATAAATGTAAGTTATTATATTTAGTTGTATTAGTATTTGTGTAAGAAGGTTAGTTGAGGTATATGTTATCAAAATATAGTTATAGGTTAAAATCATGGTTTAATTGTATAATAATATGTTGAAATTTAAAAAATATTATGAGTATTTTCTAAATGATAAGATGGGCATGATAGTCATAGGTGCAAATTGTATGGAGAATAGTTGATTCCTTATCAAAGAGGCTTCTTACCTCAAAAAGAAAGGATCGCCTTCTAAAGTATTATTGTCATGTCCCCCCTTTTCCCATAAGATTCTAGATTGTTCCTTAATCCTATTTTTTATTTATTGTGGGCTTGGGGAAATAAATTAGGGAAATGAATTTGTAATATTTAAATGTGTTATAAAATAACCATTTGAGTGTTTTAAAGTGGATGCTAGATTATAGGGCCCTTTTGTGTTATGTAGTCAAGTTTTATTTCTTTAAGTGGTGTTCGCTAAAAAAATGTGAGTGAGGTTCTTTTGGAGGGAAAATGAAAGAATTTGAAGTTATCTTTTGAAAGGAAAGTGAGTGCTCAAGTGCACATTTAATCTGAGTCAAAGATCAAAGAGGACATGTTGGTTTTTATTGACTTATTGCCTTAAATGGATTGGACAACCTATTTGTCTATCATTGGAGATGGTGTACAAAAACCCTCTGATTTCCATAGTTGGCTAGTGGATGAAAACCACTAGTCCATTGTGCAATTTCACTCATGGATTATGTTTGAGCTTCAATAATATGTTGTTTGGGTGGCTCCCTTAGCACATAGGGTTGTAATTTTGTGGTGGTTCCTTTCGTGCCATTTATTATTGATTTACTATATTTCCTAATAATAATAAATGTTCTAGTTGTTCTTGAAAGTATGGTATAAACTAAAATGATTGTAAGTTGAAATTGCATTGAATATATAGGATTAATTATTTATTGTCATCATTGTGTTAACTATTCACTTTCAAAAGGGTTGCAATCCATGACTTTTGCATTTTCTTTTGAAAATAATATATTATATTATATATGATTTGAAGTAAATTCAAATATTTGTGTTGAATGGAATTGAATCAAATGAATAACATATACATATTCATATCAAGTATAATATAGTGATATTAGAGCCTTGATCTTGTTAGCTTGGGGAAAACAAAGGCTAACACAATATGATGAATAGAAGATATAGTCTATTAGATGAGACACAAGATGACAAAAAGGAGGCACAGTTTGACAAAGGAAGAAAAGGCTTGGGAAATGTTTGAAACAAGTGGGATAGAAGGAAATGGCTCAAGTAGTCAAAAAAATGATGTCAATGTTGATGCAAGTCATTCAAGGGTGGAAAGCTCTTGGAACACCATTATCACCTACTAGAAGAGGAAGTGCATCAAGGGTTAATTAGATATTCACCCAATCCCTTCCAACCCAAGTTCCTTCAAAGAAAATAAGATCCACCAAAAGAAGAGGCAACTGAGATAATAGATATTTTTTAGCCCTTCATGTTGAATATAGAGCTCTTAAGAAAGAAATTTGGGATGATCTTTCATTTGTTGCATTCTACTACATCAAACTCCAAAATGATTCTCAAACCAAGAACAAATCAATTCAAAATCATGCTAACAAGAATTACGACAATGCTTGGGCAAGGTTCATGTACCTATGTATGATGGGACACATAAGCGTTTAGCCTGTGCATGGATACAAAAGATCAATACCTAGTTGTCTCTAAATCTAATGTATGAAGAAGAAGCCATAAGTTTTCTTCTCTTCACCTAGAAGGGATATCCCATGAATGGTGGTACCATGGTATGAAGACACAATGGCATTATCTCATCACTACTTTTTGAAGAATTTAGCTAGATATTGGTTAAAAGATTTGATAGGGTTGATCTAGAAATCCATTTTTATGAATTAACATAGCTAAAACACTACAAACCAATGAAGCACTACATAGGATAATTTCATATGAGTTTTCAAAGTTCTCGTTGTATTAGGGGAGAAGCTCACAATTCTATTTGTAGAAGGAATGGTAGAGCCACTGAAGGGTCTAGTTAAGGCATTAAATCCATTCATTCTTCAAGAGGCAATCAAAAGATCCCTTGCCTTGGAATCTTCATTTCTCTAGAATAGATCTTATTCCAAATTTCCTCCTATAAACCAAAGGAAGTTCCATAAGGGAGAGTCAAGCACACAAAATATTCTTCCACCAATAAAAATAAATGAAGACAACCATATTGAACTAAGAAGAAAGAAAATCTATTTCATTTTAAAGAGCCTTGGAAAAAATGTCATCACAAATGCCTAGGCAAAAGTCAAGTGCACTATATTGAAGTCATTTTCAATGAGAAAGCATAATAGAATAGGTTTGACAAGGAAAATGAAGAATTTTATGAAGAAGGAGAAGATGAAGATGGAGGAACTCTAGTGGCTTTATTTGGAACTCAAAGGTACAACCTATTCATAATTAATAGAGTATTAGTTGGCCAAAGGATCATCATCCCAATCAATAGCGGGGTAACCCATAATTTTATAGACAAAGGCCCCATGGCTTGAAGGGGATTAGATGCTAAATTTTTGGAGAGATTCAATATGATTGTGGTTGATGGGTTTACCATACCATGTGCACACATAATTCAACAATTAAAAATGAATCTTGGAGATGTTTCAAGATATGAAGATTTCTATTTGGTTGAATTGGGAGATACATATATAGTACTTAGAGTACAATGACTACAATATCTTGGAGAATTTTCATAGGACTACCAATCTATGGAATTAAATTTAAAAAATAAGGAAAGTAATTAGCTCTTAAGGGAACTTGAAATGGAGCACCCTGATTAATCATTGCAAAAAGGATGGAAAAATATTTTAGAAGAGGAAAATTAGCTTGGGTGGCCAAATATTTGATCACACCTAAAAATTCATCCATGAGCTCAAAGTATTCTTATTATATCGATGTACAAGCTATGTTGGACATGCATAGAAAAGGTTTTTAGGATATTCCTCTAGAAATACCATTTAATTGAGGGTTCTAGCATATTATCGTGCTTGAAATGGGTGAAAAGTTGGTGACAACCACTCCTTATCATCACCCCAAGATCCATAAGGAAGAGATCAAGAAGGAAGTAAATGAACTTTTGGATATGGGCCACATCAAGCCAAGTTAATGCCTATTTTCCTCTTCAATAGGGCTATTGAAGAAAAGGATGGTACAATGAGGATGTGTGTTGACTATTAGGCATTGAATAAGAAATTAATCATGATTAGATATCATATTCCCATGATTAAAAAATTGATAGATGATTTGCACAGAGTTGTATACTTCTCAAAGATTGATTTTTTCTTAGGATACCATCAAATATGGATGAGGGATGGATATGTTCATAAGAATACTTTTAGGTGTTACTATCAACACTTCAAGTTTTTAGTCATTCCTTTTGGCTTGACTAATGCAACAACAACCTTCCAATAACGCGTGAACAAGGTGTTTAGCAAGTAATTAATAAATTTTGTCTTAGTTTTATATAATGATATTTTGATATAAAGTAAGACTTGGGAGAAGAAACTTATGCACTTGGATGAAGTCTTAAGCATATTGGAGCAACACTCATTCTTTTCCAAAAATATAAGTGTGAGTTTGGGCTCAAGGAGATTTTGTGGGTCATGTCATTGGTGAACAAGGGGTCCAAGTGAACCAACATAAGATCCAATCCATTCAAGATTGGCCACCCCCAAAAATGTATCAAATAATAGGATTTTTATGATTATGAAATTACTATCGAAGGTTCATAAAATGATTCTCCCAACTTGTAGTATCTCTCACAAATCTGACTAGGAAGGGAGAATTTATGTGGAAAAATATAATAAAGAATACTTTTAAGAAATTGAAAGAGGTAATGTCATGTCCTGTGCTTGTTGTTTTTTCATTCCAAAAAATTCATTTCCTTTTGTATTAGAATGTGATGCCTCTAATGAAGGCATTCAAGCTGTTTTGATGCAAGAATAATATCCCATTGATTTAAAAAGTAGAAAACTAACAGAAGAAGAAAAAAAAGTTTTCTATTTATGATAAGGAGATGCTAACAATCATTCATGCCTTAGTAAAGTTCAAACATTACTTAGTGTGTGGGAAGTTTGTGGCCAAGATAAATCACAATAGTCTCAAGTACTTTCTTAATAAAAATACTTGAATGATAGATAACATAAATGGGAAAACAAATTACAAGCATATATATTGAATATGTGAAGAGTAAGCATAATGTAGTTGTTGATGCATTTTCTTGAATGCCTAATTTATGTTCTATTTTTGATATCTTTGCTAATTGGGTCACTGCCATCATATCTAAATATGCTAAGAACGATTTTTCTACTAGCCTTTTGGATGAAAGGATATATAGGATGACAAGTTCAAAGTGGTGGGAGACCTAATCTACATAAATAAATGACATATTTGGTCCCATAATCAAATATGAATTAAAATATTTTAAGTGTCATACATGACACTTCATTGGTTGGACATATATGATATGTCATAACATACAAATATATTAGAGAGAGATTCTTCTAAAGAGGAATTAAAGTATATGTGCTCAAGAACATTAAGAAATGTTTATATTACCAATAGAAAAAGGCTAAAAAAGTCTATCCTATAGGTCTACTTTATCCCTTACCCATCCCTGAGTAGAAGTGGGAAAGTGTATCCATGGACTCTACCACTAGATTACCCAAGGTAAATGGTAAATACTACTTTTTTGTAGTAGATATAATTAATAAGTATGCACATGTTTATGCCATATCGTCTAATTTCAAGGTTTCCCAAATAGCTGATTTATTTTTCAAGGAACTATTCAAATTACATGGTTTTCCCAAGAAATTTTTTAATGATAGGGACAATAGGTTTTTAAGTCACTTTTGGGAAGAATTGTTTCATTTGGTAGGAACACAACCAACACCTACCGCCCCTAAAGTGGATCAAAAAATTGAATTTTTCAACAAATTTATTGAAGGGTACTTAAGAAATTATGTTTTTAGACAACAAATAGTTTGGGACTAGTTGTTACATTTGGGATAATATTTCTATAACACCTCCCATCATATGTTCATAGGTATGCAAATTTTTATGGCTTTGTATGGATATAATTCTTTAACATTTTGTGGATCTTGAAATCATAGAGAATAGGATACCAAGAGCAACATGGATATGGTCAAGTAGATTCAAGAGATATAAAGTACCATCTTCAACATGCTCAAAACTAGTAGAATTTCTATGTAGATTAGTGACATACTGAAATATTATTTGAAGTTGGAGACATGGTCAAACTTGAGGCTACAACCTTATAGATAGCCTTCATTGAAGAAGAAAGGAGTAGTAAAGTTAAATTCAAGATTTTGTGGCCCTTATAAGATCATAAGAAAGGTGGGAGAAGTAGCCTTTATGTTAGAGCTTCCATAGAGTAATAGAATTCACAACATATTCCATGTTTCTCTCCTTAAAAATTCATTGGGATAATATGTTGCACCTTCCAAAGAATTACCACCTTTTCTATGATGAAGGAAGACTCACTATAATACTAGAAGCTATCTTGGATACTCATAAAAGGAAGTTAAGGAATATAATTACTATCAAATATTTGATGCTATGAAGGACTTGTTAATGGAAAATGCTACATAGGAAGTAGCTAAAATTTTGAAGCATCAAAATTTGAACTTATTGAGGGAAATCAATTTTGGAGAGAAAGAACTGTCATTTCTCCTTTTCCCATAAGATTTTAGGTTATTCCTTAAGTCTATTTTCCATTTCCCATGAGCTTGGGGAAATAAAGTAGTGAAATGATTTTGTAATATTTAAGTGTGTTATAAATTAACCACTCAAGTGATTTTAAAGTGGGTGCTAGATTATAAGTCCTTGTTGTGTTATGTAATTAAGCTTTATTCCTTAAGTGGTGTTGGCAAAATGATTGTGAGAGGGGCTCTTTCGGAGGGAAAAGGAAAGAATTTGAAGTTGTCTTTGGAAAAAATATGAGTGTTGAAGTGCTTATTTAGTTTAAGACAAAGATTAGAGAGGGTGTGCTATTTTTTATCAACTTATTCCCACAAATAGATTAGATAAGTTATTTGTTTATCAATAGATATTGGAGGATGAAAACCCCTTAATTGCAACAACTATTTAGTGGATGGAAACCCCTAGTCTAATGTTGTGTAATTCCACATAAGGATTATGTTTGAGCTTCAATGGTCTACTATTTGGGTGGCTCCCTTAGCACCTAGGGTTTGTAATTATGTGGTGGCTCCTTTAGCATAATTATTTTCATTTGATATATTTCTTGATAATAATAATACTATGGTTGTTCCTTGAAGTCTAGTATAAACTGAATTGACTGTAAGTTGACATTACATTGAATATATGGGGTAATCAATTATTGTGGCAACTATGTTAATTATTCACTTTCAAAGTAGTTGTAATCTAGTTTTTCATGTTCTATTGAAAATAATATCTATTGCATTATATCTAATTTGAAGTAAATTCATATATTTATGTTGAATGAAATTGAATCAAATAAATATCATATAAATATTCCTTTTGGAGATATTACAAATATGATAATTTACTTGAATAAGAGGATTAAGTACAAGAAGCATTTAAAGAAAAAATATGTTTGAAATAATTTTATTATAGAGATAAAATTTCAAAAGAAAATAAAATTTTCTTAGAGTTAGCTTAAGTTAATTAATATATATTTAATTAGACTAATTAATTAGAATGTTGATATATGAATATTGTGTTAGTTATTGAGATGTGATAAATGTAAATAATAATAATTGTACTTGGGTGTGTAATTGATGAGTGCACAAATATTGATGTAGATGTGTATTTGATATGCCTCAAGATCATGAACAATAAATGTCAAACTAGCAATCACCTCTAAATCATAATATTTGGTTGAAGCTCTATAGGAAAAATCTAGGGATCAAGGACAAATATGTGGATTGGGGACTAATTTAAGATTGCATAGTTTTACTACACCTACAATTTGTCCTATATGATCTATATATCACTTTTCTTCACTTTGCACAATGTATCTTCCTCTATTCTTCCTAATATATGTGGACTAGTGGTATTTGTAAATACCTTTGCAGGGTTGCTTGCATATAACAAGGGGACATTTCCTCCTATGTCAACCTACATAAATGTGTATGAATAATTGAAAACAAAATATTTATTTATGTATATGCTCTTGTGAATGCTCATGTAGAACTATATTTATTTTAATGTACCAATTGAAGTGTGTGATGCAAATGATATGTGAATAAAGCTTTGAAATCTTGAATGTTCAAAACAAATGCATTGAATTCCTTTATATACAAGGATATAGAATCAAGTCACACAAATTTGTGATTAGTTGGCTCTAGGTAGGAAGGGTAAAGGTGGGAAGTTGGTCAAATTTGAATTAATTTTTTAAAATTAGGTTAGGACGAGTTTGGCAAGGATGACCCTATGACTTCAAACTAGCCTCATGACAATTAATGTGTGCCTAGAAGTATATGAGTGCATAGGTATAATGAGTAAGAGTATAAGGAATTTATATGGGGATGAGTGATCATATGTATGAGGAATAAGGTTAAGTGTATATGAACATGTGTAAAAGGGAGGTGGATAACATAGGGAAAGGGAAGTGATATTTCACAAAATTGCACCATTTTTTAATATATCTACGTATCAAGGCACTCTCAAAATAGACACAAAACTAAATGAGAAATGACATGGGTATGCAAATTTCACCATTATATTTTGCTCCTACTTTGAGGTGCATGTGAATCATAGAATGATCATGCATCTAAAGATATTTTGCACTCCAAACATGCATAAAGTAAGTATTTTAGGTACTCAATGGATGTCACCATGGAATCAGTATAAAGTAAAAATTGGAAGTAGATGATCATGTAGGATTGCATTCTATATACTCTCCTTAAGAATAAAAGATGAGACTCTACAAGAATCTATAACTATTTGTAGATCTAAAAATGAAAATGTTAGATAAATTATGTGCTCCCTTAAAAATTGGTTGTATCTATATAATATAAGGAATTTGAGGAAGATGGAAAATAGTACTTGAAAATTAAATGTAATATGTATGTAAGAATATAATCAAATAAGAATGTATACTAGTGGCTATAAAGAATACATTGTGATAAGCATGTGATAGGTTGGAGATGGTGTTGATGAATAAAAATATTTCCACCAAAATGGGTAAACGATGGTGGTGTAGCTCTCAATGTATAGAAAAATGTGTAAGTACAATGACATGAAGCCTTAATAAAGGGGAAGCTCAATGCTCCCATATAGAAATATATGTATGCAAGGCATGATATATAAAGGAGAAGTGTGATGCAACTTCTAAATTGGGAATAATTTATGTTCCAAAGTGTGATACAGAGGTAAGAATGATGCTCCCAAATGGAAAGGATTGATACCCCCTAGAGTAATAAATGGAAAGGTTCGATACCCACAATGTGATAAAGTACCTCAAGTGAATGCAACAATGTAAAATGTAAACTTGAAAAATATCGTATCAAATAAGAGACCCCATATGGACAAGATGATACTATAAATCTTAGAAGTGTGTGTAAGGGGAAGGCTCAATGCCCACTAATGTGATTAGATAGCTCAAGTGAGCATAAAAATGTAAGATGTAAGTGTGAAGGCTTATGCCAAATAAGATTCCCTCATAATCAAGATAATTTAATAAGGCACAAAAACGTGTAAATGGGAAGACTCAATGCCCCCATGTGTAAAGATATGGAAATGATATCACAAAGGTAAAGTAGGGGTGTAGGATGCTCCTTAATGCATCTTGAAACATGTGTTATCATGTAAAATCATAGTGAAAGTGTAATGATAAAATAAGATAGGCATAAATGTCTTAATATACAATCATGTGATAAGAAATAATCCGAATCATGTGAATCGATAAGAATGAGAGCATATGTAAAATAAGACATGACTGTGAAGGAATGTGTGAAATCATATCTTTAAATGTGAAGAAATTGTCTCATGGTCCAAGAAATATGACATAATAAATGTGCATGGAACATGGAATGAATGATAAAATTAATAATAAATTATAACAAGTGTGACACCAAGATATGTTAATCTGTACATATAAGCATGAAAGCAAAAATAAGTAATATGTGATGATGTGACTATTATAACATATGTATAAATATATTTTCACTTAAATGGATATAATAGCATAATGAAGCTCATAAAGTAACATGGGATGTGATGAAGATAATAAACAATGAATAATCACTCTCTAATGTAGGTAACTGTGTAAAAGTTAAGGCAAGGAAAGTGTAGGTGGTATGAGGGAAGGCATGATTCCCCTAATGTGAAAGGAACACTAATGAAAGCATAATATGTGAGGGTATGTCATGACACCCTTAATGTAGAGATATACCATAAAGAAGTAATATGTGGAAAGAGGGGAAGCATGATGCCTCTAATGTAAATATTTTTGCAAGGTGTGTGCCCTTGGTCTCCTTGTGTTGTGCACCACAAAGATTGGGTTCATGACACGGCTTAACCACTTCCCATGGATTCATTAACTATGGAAGTTGTATCAAGAATTAACAAGTCGATCTTTTGGTGCATCGACAACCGTTTGGGTAATAATTGGTATCAAAGCCTAGGTCACGGGTTCAAACCCCTCGCTTGTGCTGGGGGGATTGTTGCAAGGTGTGTTCCCTTGGTCTCCTTGTGCTATGTAGCAGAACGCTTGGGTTCATGACATGGATTAACCACCTCTCATGGATTCATTTACTCTGGTGTTGTATTGAGCATTAACAAGCTGATCTTTTGGTGCAACAACAACCGTCTGTGCAAAAAATATGTGACAATAAACATGAAATATGTAAGAGACAAATGCATGATGGCCCAAAATATAAAGATATACAATAAACTTGAAATATAAATAGTAGATAATATGCACCATTGAATTTTATGTACTCAAAAGAAGTGTGCAAAAATCAAGGAGATTAAATACAAAAACAAGAAAATGTAACTAAGAACTAAGTATGATCATGAAAATATAAAGTTGTAATATAAAAACTAAGCATGATTAAGTAAAAATGATGTATAAATGTAAAACTTAGTAGACAACTCATAGCTAAAAGATACTTAAATTTGTATGTTTGGTTGATTTTTTGGAATATATATGGATAAAATTATGCCCCCACTCATGCCCCCAAGAATAAAAAGTGTAAGGAATCCTCTACTAGGCCATTAGAATACTACAAAAATTCTCTAAAAAATGTGCATATCAATTTTTATTTAGAATCAAGAATGAACAATTATTATCTCTAATAGAATATATAACATAAGTGCACACATTTATTAAAGAAAAAACACATCTCATGCATACAAGTAAGTATTTTGAATAATAAAACATCATAGAAATTGTATGTACATAAAAGATAACATTTTACATAATCCTTCCATGTTCTCTCCTTCATCTAACAAGTTAGATATATCATTTACTTAACAACCAAGATCTATGTCTCAACAAGACAATGCATTAATTCAAATTTAATTATGAAAACATAACAATTTAATATTCACATGAGATTAACCAATAATGATTACATTTCATTCCCTCTTGTGAAGTCATGAAAACCTAATTCATCTTAAGGTGATAAAACCTAAGTTTAACTACATTTTTTTTGTCGCTATAGGGGTATCCTTGCGACCCAACCCAAGGTCCAAGGGGTGAGCTGAGGTGAGACTAATCCCCTATGGGTGGGAGCAATATCCCACAAGCCAGTCCATTAGTCAATCTTGGGATTGGGAGTTGAACCCGAAACCTATGGGGAGAAAACCCACGACCCAAGCCAACTTCGCTACCCGTGCGGGCTCTTTTAAAAAAAATATATTAAGGTTTGGGCCTTGGTTGTTGGAAATACATGCAAGAAGCCCCACCACTTCACCAAGGAGCCTCTCCTTAACACCAGTGTAAGAAAACTCCATTGTAGACGC
Source organism: Sequoia sempervirens (assembly GCA_007258455.2). Classification (NCBI taxonomy): domain Eukaryota; kingdom Viridiplantae; phylum Streptophyta; class Pinopsida; order Cupressales; family Cupressaceae; genus Sequoia; species Sequoia sempervirens. The sequence continues at coordinate 187,893 of VDFB02166886.1, read as the reverse complement.
AATAAAGAGTGACCTTGTGAGGTTTGAACCTTGGTTGTTGGTTCTACAAGCAGGTCACCCCTAAGTTTCACTACATTTAATATCCTAGCTCCATAGAAATTCTTCTTCCACAATCCTACCTACATATTTCTATCCATAGAATCAAGATAACTTGTAGGTATTCACTTTAAGTTTAGTTTGATTATTAGATTTTAACCATCATTTGATTAAATCATATGGGGCATTCTTTCATTGTGTTTTTTTTACCATTGAATTTACTTGAAATTGGTTCAAAAACCTTGAAATATTTATAGATTAATGAAGAATTAGATCAAAATTATGTTCCAATAGACAAATAGAGCACCATTTTTTGATTAATCCTATGCATTCACATGTTTGAAATACATAAACATAAATTACCCATTATTTTATATAGACATACTCAAAAGAATTAGAAAAAACATTTTTTTTCCAAGGATTCAATTTTTTTTGTTTTGGACTAAACTTGGAGGGGCGTGGAACTAACATATAATATTGAACTTTTAAGGCATAGAAAATTTTCATGGTCACATATTTGACCCAAGGGCATGACCTTCACCATTATTAAACATTTTTTAAAAATGACTGCTTGTATAAGTGCACCTTGACTTCTTAAGTGGGCCCTACCTACCTAAAGTTTGAATTATGTTTTCTTGAAATATGAATTAAAAAATTATAGTTTTTAATGTTGCATTTATTTCTAAATTATTCACTAATGTGTGATAAAAATTTATAATATTTTTACCAGCTATGTCTAACAATATTTGACACCCTTCAATTGCTTCACAATATTTTTTCTAGATCTCTATTTGAACCAAATTTTTATATATAAGTTTTTACATAAAACTATGAGACTTTTAGTTTAAATGATTTAATTACAATCATTTAATAATTCTATTGACATGGTACTATATCCTCTATCTTTTATGACCTAGGCTCCATTTCTAATTTAATGAAATACAATAGCCTAGCTTCAATTTCACTATCAAGGGTTTAGAATTTACATCTTTTAAAGTCTTATTGATCTAGTATTTGATGTATAAACTTAGGAAAAAAAGATATAAAAATAAGTAAGGTGTCCCCTGGAGCTGCTACCCCTCCTCCTAGTCTCAAGGATCTTCTCATTACAACCCCCGCCCCAAAAAAAAGGTTTCATCTTGTCTTGAAAAAAGTCCTCCCCACTACCTCCTGATGATAACGCCTAGTTCACTGATAGTCTACATGTCCATAAGGTCTTTCCTTATTAAAAGGAAACCCCTCCTCTACCATTTCTGCTAAAAAATAAAAGAAAAAAGAATTTCCAAGATAAGTTAGAAGATAGTCCATCAACATTTCAGATGCTAAAGGCAAGTAGAACTACTTGTTACTACCAAAGAATAATCCTCCATTATCTTTAGGGAGTCGAAGATCTGCTAGGTTGTCTAATCAGTTGGCTATGGGGCCTTCTTCAATGTCCAAAGGTAAAAAAGCTTCCCCCTCCTCAAACTTGGAAGTTGAAGATTTTGAGGATGAGGAGTTCATCCCTTAGCTTGAGGAGTCTAGGGACAATTTCCTTTATGAGGAAAGGGTGGAGTTGACGCAAAATGATGCCTTAAAAGAATAGTTAGAGGAATCGAAGGAGGAGATGGGCTATGGTAAGGAGAAGGAGGATTTACATGGAGATGGGGAAGGTGAGGTGGATAAGGAGGAGGATGATAAATGGGTTCCTGAAGTTGAGGAGGAAGAAACTAATGGTGATGAAGGTAATGAAGTGGAGGATAATGATAACCAAGTGGTTGAAGAAGAGTTTCCTATTGTTCCTCTCTATATTAATAACAAGGAGGTCAATAGAGTTGCTAAAATGAGTAGTGAGAAGGGGGTTCCTTCTCATTTTAAATCTCATTTGGAGAAATTACACCATGAGGCCAAGAATATGAAAGCCATGATCAAAACAAATAATGAAAAGATCAAAATAATGGAGAAGGCAATCTACAGTATCACCTCAGTCACCCAAGGTACTATGCTGAAAGCAGTCATGGGGATGATGTCGAGAAAGTAAAAAATTAATAATTAAAAAAATAAACTTGGCGTAGCTGAAGAACCTCAGGTGACTAAAGATAATGATAAGATAAATAAGGCTCACACTGATGATGGTTGGTAGGCAACGCTAGATGCTCTACAGAAAAATGGGGACCTGATTAATTAAGTCTTTTTGCTTTCTTAGTGGTGTTTCTTTGATTATAGGCGTTTCTATTTTTTGGCAATTGCTGGTTCTTTTTTTTTGCTATTTTTTGCTTTGGCAGGCCTGTGTACCTTGTAGCTTCTAATGGCTTACGTGCCTCTAGTTTAATTTTGGTATGTTGATTTCCTAAAACTCTTGGGTTAGGGCCCTATCCCTGCTTATTTAATCAAAAACAATTTGCTCATACATTTGAAACTCAAAAACCCTAACAATTATTCTTTGTTGGAATGAAGTTCAAGATAAATATTCATAATTTCCATTATGACTAGGTATTTCCATAAGGAATGGTAATATGGATGGCTACCTTAAAAATAAACATATGTATAAAAAAGGACAATATTCACTATTCAAATGATTCTTAAAAATATCTAGAAACTTATAGGTAAATAAACTCCATGGCCACCCTTCTCGACATAGGTAGGTTTCAAGACCATCTTTATTACTAAAACTCTAAATTAAACACAAACATTTAGTCAAATGACTCAACAATTAACCAAACAAGTACTCAAAAGAGAAAAATGATAATTTCCTACTTTAAGATGTAGACCAATGAACTATGCTAAGAAAAATACTTCCTTTCTCACCAAAATTTTGAAGAGCTTTGATACCTTGAAAGTTAAAAGAAAAAAAATGAAGACTATTAGAATGTTTTTGTCATGTTTGATAGATTATCCAAGAAGTTTCAATTTTATAATGCATGGAGTCAGTGAATTGATGAGCATTATACCTCCACTACTTTCATTAATACCTATTACTACAATAGCCACATTGGCCACGTCAAAATCATGCTACCTATCAACTAGATCAATCACATAGCAATATTATCCATACTACTATGATGGAGCCAATGTTAAGGTGGCATACCTTAGGTAAGATGACAAGATTTGAAGTAAACTTAAATTTGAACTTAAGTATTATTTAAAACCACCATTTAGAATCTTTAAATAATGTTTTCAAACTTCTATAACCTAATAAGGTTCCTCCTCTAGCCCATCCTTAGTGAGATATGAAATTTAAAGAAAGTATAAGCAATGAAACTTTCATTATCCATTCAAAACCAATTTACAAACGAGTTTATCAATACCTTATTATGAATCTTGTGGAATTGATTTGTCACACTGTAATTCTAAACACTCAAAAACTTAGCATTGTCATTTCACATCATAAAAAACAAGATACTTTGATGGAAATTTGAAATTTGAAATAAAAAATGAATAGCTTAATGTGTCTCTATATCCATTTTGGATTTGAACTAGTTTTAATAACCAACCATCAACATATTCTTTGAACGTTTATATAATTAGAATGACCATCATATAAACTTGCACATCTCATTTATCAATAATTTTGTTAATTATAAGATCACTTTTATAAAATCAATCAAACAAATTTAACCTTCTAACAAGAAGAGAAACAATAAAATATAAACCCTAAAATTATCTAACTGAAACATAAAGAAAAAGCATAATCAAAACATAAGAAAAAGAACTTCCACCCAAAATAATAATAATAAAAACTACCTTATAACATATGATAAATTGACATAAATTGAAACTTGGAGGGTTCTATACTTTTTAATCAACTAATTATTTAATTGCAATGAAAAGCTTTTATTCTTTATGTGCCAACTAAAACTTCCCATACTTCAAAATTTCTTAGCAAAACATCAAGCAATCTGATACTAAAACTCAATAATTATATCGAATTAATTAATTAATAATAAAACATCAAGCAATCTGATACTAAAACTCAATAATTATATCGAATTAATTAATTAATAATATTTCCATGTTTACATCTTCCACAATTGAATTTAAAAGTGGGCAAAGGCCTTTGACTGCTTTAAAATGGAATAGGTGTTATATCCCTATTTGTATTTAAATAAGGGACAACATATAAAATTTAAATATAAGGTCAGAAGAGTAGTTGGTAGATATATATATATTTTTAATTTAAGTGTCTAACGTTGACAATAAAAGTACCTACATCAATGACTAAGGTTATTGTTATTAGTTAGCCTTTAGGTAAAGTCCTACGAACCTTAGTAGTGAGCCATAATAATATTTAAAATAGTACAATTTCCTTTTGAGTAGAAATTTGATGCCATGGATATTTTCTTTTATGCTTGCATTTTCTATTTGAGTTTTAATATAGATTTATTTGACATTCTTTGAAGATTTAATTTTAAAATAGGATTTGTCAAAAGTTTGACCATGTTTAAGATAATAATTATTTCTTTAAGATTTGTCATATGCTTATATGATATTATTTTACGATATTTTTAAAATAATGTCAACTGAATATATGATTTGGTTAATATTATGACATATAATGATGTAGGGGCATCACATTCAAATGAGTAAACAACATTATTTTTTATGTCATGATTTAGAAATTTCTATCGACTCTTTGTTTAAAAAGTCATACAGTAAACTCTCTTAGGTACATTAATGGACAACTACATGTGAAGGTGGAATTTAACAAGAGGGTTAGGAAAATTTGAGTCGAAAATAGACACAATCAACATCTAAACAAGGGTTTTAGTGTTGATAAGCATTGTGGGAAGGATTGGGAACATTCCTATTGGTAAGATATTTATTTTGGATGATTTTTGAGAGGGAAAAATAGTTGAGTGGTGTGTGTAAGAATAGATGAGAGAGAGAGGTTACTTAATAGAGGAAAGGAATAGCAAAGAGGCATGTGGAATACCCAAGGGGGTAGATAATTCCAAGGAGTAAAATTCGATAAAGACCAAGAAGAACCAAGCAACCACAAGCATGAAAAATAAGTTTTCATTTTGAGACATGAGGGAGTAGCCAAAGAAGAAGTCATGCAATAAAGACAAAATTGATCCCTCTTTAAAAAAAATATGCATATGTGGGGAGAAGTGAACATAGATGCGATCTTTGAAATTTTTTATTTGTCCTTATGTGATAAGGACATGAAATAAATCACTCACCAACTAGAAGAGTTTCCTTCTATTATTTTTTTCTTATTTTTCTCTTTTCTTTTTGTTTTATTTTCAACATAGTCCCAAAAGATTGGATCAACATGTGCTAGAGTGTATAAGTGTAGCATAGTAGTTAGAGAGGCACTTTGAGTGAGTTGAATATTTCAAAAGGAGAGAATGATAGTATAATAGAGCAACTAGAGAGGATCCTGACAAAGAAAAAATAAGGGGATTATCGAGGAAGTGAAAATGCATTCCACAAAGTGGGTTGTCCACTAAAAGAGCTTAGTTTATTTGTATTCCATAAGATGTACAAGTGACAATTGGATGAGGAGAGGGTATAGAGAAAAAAGAGATTTAAAATTTTGAAATAGGGAAAGTTGCCATATATTCTAAGAAACTAGGAGATTTTTAATTTTTTATGTATACTACTTGTGAACATGTATCAAAACGACATGTAATACCTATTTCTTAGCACAATGATATTAAAAATATTATTATTATTATTAGAATTGATTATTGGTTTTTCATGATTTTTGTGTATGTTGAGGAAATGCTCATGTGCTTACATTATGGAAGACTATTTGTATGTTCATTATGCTTGTAGACATACATGGGCACAATTTCTAGCAACTGGGTTGAGTGTGTAGGTTGTTTTGAGTCACATGCAACAACTATAGTAGCTAGGGAAGATTAAAATGCATATAAATCACTTGCAAAAACTTCTAGCTATACTAGCTATACATTTACTATTAGTAAATAGTCAATTGCTATCCTTGATTAACCATGTGAATTTTGGGTTGTAAAGTCAATTTTAGATGGTTTCCATTTTGTGTGGTATTAGAGTGGGATATAAATCATGGCTCTCTCAATATTATTATTATTCTTATAATTGGTTGATTTTTATAAATTCTCAGCTTGCTAATTTTAGTGAATTAATATTCATGGTAAATTCACTTATGTAAGTGTAGACACCTAAAATTGACCAAATTTGGTCAATTTGCCCCTAATTTGATCAATTTCCTATCCTCTATATTAATTAAATAATACCCTATTATTTAATTAATATTCAATTATCTTAACCTTCATCCTAATACATTTCTTCTATTATCCATAAATCCTAGCCTAAAGTAAATAATTATCTTTAATTATTTACCCCATCCCTTATCCCTTTCCTCAAAAAAAAATAAAAAAAATCTATTTATTTAATTCCTCTCTACATGTCCCATCCTCCAACATCTTTTTATTAAATCCCAATCTAATCCTAATCTCCCCCTAAGTGGTTGCACACACTTAATCCATGATTAAGTGCGTCAACCCTCATCATCACATAATACACATGGCCCTTTGTACATGTCACATGGCTCTTGTCCCCTCCAAGGTACCATTGAAAGTGTAAGAATGAGATAAACAAATTACGTATGCATCTATACTTCTAAATAAGACATTGTATCTAAGATTCAAGAGATTTAAACTATTTTAAACACAGGAACCTTCAAAAATCTGTCCTATTGCTCTCTAACTTTAAAGATTTCTCTAATCTACTTTGCTCTCAGATTTAAATAAGCTAATAGATTGTTGAAATGACACTTAAAGAATGAGAATTCAAAACTATTTCTATTCCTATATGATTTAATAATGAAAAACTATTGTAATGGCAGCCATGACTGTAAATGCTGAATGCTTGATGAATGCTGGATGAATGCTTGATGGATTGATCCTAAAACTAGATTGCTTGAATGCTTGATCGCCTGGAATACCTGCAGAGTAAGATTACACAAATTAGGATCTTTTCCTGTAGCCAGAAACCTATATTTATAGATTTCACGACACACATTTGTGAAGGGGTAACACAACAGAGGTTGAGATTCAATCTGGAGAATTGAATGGTATGAGATGAGAAGGTGGAGCTGATCATGGAGGATTGTTCCTCCCCATGAAAACACCAGGCAAGATGAGAGGAAAGATTTGAGGCAGAAGATTGAGAGGATTTCCTGCAGGTTTGTCCCCGAGGCTCTTCCCGTGAATGACAGTTGAATTAATTAGATTTAAAAAATCTAATTTTATTGGTGAGTGAATAGAGGGATATGATTTATGCATTTATTTAAATATATTTTTTGGTTATTTAAATTCAGCAAAAGAGGAATAAATAATTTAATAAAACAAACTATAGAAGTTGTTTATTAAATTAAAAATAAAAGGAATATAATAATTAAATTAAGATTATAGGATATCTTTATTTAATTAAGAAGAAATGTGATGAGGTAATTAAATAACACAAATTATTGAAGCTATTTAATTTAAGATAGAATTAATGGATAAAGTATAGAAGAAATAATGATAATAATTAAATAAAACAAAGCATTTAATTTTGTTTTAATTAAGAGGGAAATAATATGATAAAATAGAAGAATTAATAATGATAATAATTAAATAAAACAAAGTATTTAATTTTGTTTATTTAATTAAGATAGAATAATGATAAAATAGAAGAAATAATAATGATAATAATTAAATAAAACAAAGTATTTAATTTTGTTTATTTAATTAAGAGGAAAATAATATGATAAAATAGAAGAATTAATAATGAACTTAATATAAATAAATATTTCTATTTATTTACTAATTAGATAAATTTAAGATTAATTAATCAAATAAGTCGTATTTAATTAATTAGATTCTCCAGACCATTTTTAGGTGTCTACATTTTGCACCTCTTTGAAGTGATGTGTTTACATGTTGCTTCAAAGAATGATTTTGCTTCAGCTGCCAGTATTGATGAAAAGTTTAAAATATGCCCCTGATTTGCCCCAGATGTTGAATTTTGAAATGATAGCGATATATGCCCCCATGGGAGAGAAATTGATGAATTTTGAAATTTTATGAGGAATTTGATGATTTTAGAATGTTTTGATGAAGAAACGATGAAGAAACAATTTATCTCCTGATAAAATTGTCCAAAACTGCCCCTGCGTTAGATAAGAATTTCTTCCTCAGCAAGAAAAATAAATAAATCCCACAAAAAGAACCTATATAAACTCAAAAGGTCATTTTCAAAAGTCATTTGTGCATTTGACTTAGTAAAAATTGTGATAGAGACCCTTAGAGTGCTAGGAGCAGCAAGATGCTGATCCCCTACCACACTCACCGACTTGAGCATGTGCGACGTCACTAGCGTCCCGTTGATTATGGACCTCCGGTACATACCTCGAATCCTCCTCGTAATTCATGCACGTGATTTTTATTTCATTTTTGTGTTTTTAGAGTTTTAGCGCCCAACTTGGTGCGGAATAGTGCGTCGACTGTCTGTTTTAGCGCGTGAGAATTTTAGCACGCCAACCAAGTTTTGTAGCACCCTCGTAGGGTAGTTTAGCACGTTGAAAAGAATAGCGCTTTGAGTAGATAGGGTAGCGCGTCGGAGGTCTGTTGTAGTGCCTCACCAAAAGAGTGCGTAGGAACTCTATTTTAGTGCGCCAACAGGATAACATAGCGCTCAAGTAGTTTTAGCGCCCCAATCCAATCTTACATCGCGTCAGCCAGAAATTATAGTGCGTTGATTTGACTAAATAGATGGTAAACGATCTCATGATAAGCGAGATCCATTGATTGATTGATAATAATTACCCTCATGATAAGCGAGGAATAATTAATTTTTTTTTTGATGGATTGAACCTGATTGATAGATGAGGGTTCATTCTTGATAAATTGATCGTGTGATAGATAAGCACAATTTTAGAAATTGATGACCTCATGATAGGTGAGGGTTAAAAGATTTTTTTTTTTTTTGCTCATAAGATTTTATCATTAGTTTGGATAAAATAAATGATGTTTGATATTCTGATGATAACGTATTGATCTATAAAATGTTTCTATCATAACAGGAGAATTTAGATGTTGTCCAGTTGTGAGAGTAGTTCCCCTGGCCTTTTGATATGATACCACGACTTTCAGCGGAGGAGAGACAACATATCACTGATTGTAGTTTAGCGTCATTATTGGACATGCCCCATATTAGACTTAAAAGGGGTCTACTTACAACTTTAGCAGAGCGGTGGCATAGTGATCACAACACCTCCATTTACCTACTAGTGAGATGACCGTTATGCCAGAAGATGTATGGCGTATCCTTCGCATTCCTTTTGTTGGTGAGATTGTTGTGCATGATTCAGAGGAGTGGGGTGGGATAGATTTTATTCGTAGAGTTTTTCAGGATCCTCATATCGTGGGAGTTTGGATCCCCTGGGTAGAGATGTATAATTCATATGCTCGACTTCCTTCAGTTTTGGCAAGTTTTATTGGTGGATTCCTTTGTCCTGATCAGAGGTCAAAGGGTCTATCTCTTGGATGGGGTCGGGTATTAGAGAGTATGATGGTACACAAGATGAGATATGCTTGGGGTATGTGTATGCTTGCTTAGTTATATCATGATTTACACTGGATCGTGTACCTAGGAGGTAACAGTTTATCAGCAGGAGCTACACTTCTTCAGGTATGGGCAAGGGAGCATATTGTTGTCACGCGTCCTGAGCCGGTGTTATCGAGACCAACGACGAGACCCTATGTGTTCCGTTACAGAGGCAGGCCTACCCAGCATATGATGGGTAAGCTAGATCATTGGAGACGGGTTCTTGATGATGTGGAGACAGTGACCTGGCATCCATATTTAGATTGTGATGACTGGGATGAGGATGATTTTGAGTTGGGATATTTGGCCGACTCGATGTATTTGATCGGGAAGAGCTCCAAAATTTTGCAGCGATTCCTAATTCGCCGCGTCTACAGGTAGTATGGGATTGTACAGTGTATGCCACAGGGAGTAGCTCACTATGGAGGACGCCGAATAGATGTCAGTGATTGGGGTCCATGCTTACCTTATGAGGCACTTATTGAGGGTTATCATGCTCTTCAGCCATCAGCATGGGATCTGCGGTGAGATATTGTAGAGGCACCCATTACTCCTGACTATGGACAATATCTAGCTCTACACCCACCTCCTCGTATTACCATTCCAGATGAGCCAACACCGGTAGTTGCAGGGGGTGGTTACGGTGGTCGCAGACGAAGGAGAGTAAGAGGCAGGCAGTTGCTCCCTCTCTAGCAGAGCGATCAGAGGTTGTTGGTTTGCGTGTTGAGATTCTGACTTTACAGGGATAGCTAGCACAGGTGCAGGGATTAGTAGCACAGACTCAGGCCCAGATGCAGGCACAGCTAGCTACTGCACAGACACAGATTACCTCTCTGATTGGTGAGAGAGATGAGGCCAGATAGTCAGTAGAGCGAGCACAGGCTCAGCTAGCAGGTGTACAAGCATAGTTGACCACTGTGCAGGCACAAATTACTGCCTTGACTGCAGAGCGAGATATTGCTAGACAGATAGCAAAGACAACACAAGCGACTACAGAGAGATTGCAGAGAGTGGCCGATGGGACTTCTGTGGCAGATTATATGTGAGAGGCTATGCGGGCAGGTGCAGAGATTGAGTTCTACAGGAGCCGATACCATGAGATTTTCCCCCCAGAGTAGAGAGTCAATTATGTCAGTCCCGCTCAAAGAGGACTCATTCGAGGATAGTGAGCAGAGGTGTGACACAGCCTCTCTCGAGAGATTTGAGACATCTTGGGACAACTGGTGGTGGTGGTGATACTGGTGCGAGACCTGCTCCTTCTGGTGCGAGCACTACTTGAGATCATGTGTGCACCCTTTGATGTATTTCGAGAGATATATACAACCATTTTTTGATATGATATTATCTTCATCCTTTTCAGACTTCATTGTATACTTGACACTTGATGAGATATATATGATGTGCAGCGGTTTTGATCGATCTATGATGTGTTCTACATGATTTATGTGATGGATACATTTTAATTTTTATGTTTTATGATGATTTATTATACTAGATGGGATAGATGCATTGATGATGATGTGATATGATATTGATGATGTATGCATTTTCTAATGAAATGCAATGTATATTATGTGAAATGAGATGTAAATGAAAGATGTATGTATGATCTAATGAAATGCAATGTATGATATGTAAAATGAGATGTAAATGAAAGATATATGTATGATCTAATGAAATGCAATGTATGATATGTAAAATGAGATGTAAATGAAAGATATATGTATGATCTAATGAAATGCAATGTATGATATGTAAAATGAGATGTAAATGAAAGATGTATGTATGATCTAATGAAATGCAATGTATATGTGAAATTTATGATGAATTTATAAAACGCATTCTATATGTATGTAATGAATGATGATTTTGCAACTATATGGTAAGAACAATGTGAATATATGAATGATGATATAATGAAATATAATGTGTATATGATATCATGAAATGAGATGTTTATTGTGAAAATCATGATGAGATGAAGAAATGGTGTTATATGCATGCCATTATGAAAATTTGTATGTGTCAAGTATACTCAATCTTTAATAAGAAAAGATAACATTATTTGCAAATGAATCTTTGTAACTTGTGTAACCAATACTTTGCAGATGTATTATTATGAATGCAATCTATTTTTACCATGCAAACCTATTTTATCAATGCAAACCTAAGTGTCATTTCAACAATCTTTTTATTTTTCTTTGTATCATCACTGACCTTTTAAAAATGTTGAAAGCGAATACAAGCATCAATGATATGAGATAGGCCAATGATGACCTGAGTATTTCTTTCATGATTTTTGATATTGCAAGCGAACACAAGCATCCAGGTACAATTAAACCGAGATGACCTAAGCATTTCTTGTGTAAACAGACAAGAATTAATCATTTTCTTAAGTGAATCAGAATGTCATCCGTGATACTTGGTAGAGCACTTCCCGCGACAATTCACAGAATAATAATGACTAACTCACAAACAACAAACAAAGAAAAAGTATCATTCTCCTTCCTTGTTTCTCTAGTTTAATACATCATCGAGTAGCTCCAAAGAAATGATAAGCAAATGAAAAATGAAAAGTACAATTCAAATTCTACTTAATGTATTTTCAAATCATTATTCAGATTAGATCATCAATGTTGAAATGTGTGTACTGATGTTTGCATGATATTCTTAGACGTTTGACCAAAGGACGTAACCTAAAGACCTATCCTAGGGGCCTCGGGGACTGATCAAAGATTAGTCTTGCCTACGTTATACACACAGAGACCACGTAGTTCGATCAATACAAACTCTATTTTTGTTTTTGTGATTTTTGAATGTTTTTGTTTTGATTTTTGTGGATTTTCTGATGCTTTTTTTGGATTTTGACAAATTTTCTGATGTTTTTGGTTTTTTGAATTTTTTTTGATGTTTTTTTTGGATTTTGACAAATTTTCTGATGTTTTTGGTTGCTTTTCAAGTATTGCCACTCGGTGTTGTCGTGTTTGATTGCCTTTCCATTTAAGCTCAAAGTTGATTGTACCAAATAACTCTAGGATGTTGCCCCCAAGCTAGGGTAAGACATGATAACCTTGCCATGATATGGATAGTGATAATAAGTTTCTCAATGATAGATGGAAATGATAATGAAAGGAAATAAACGTAACAAAACCGTACCTAATAGATAGAAGAGCTGGTTGAAAATCACAAGTAGTGCCTGTTTACCAGGTTTTCACCACTTGTTTTTATTGTGTTCCCTTTTTTTAAAAAAAAAAATTGTTTTTACTTTTTCCGTCATCATGACGCCTATTTGCCAGGTTTTCATCAAGACAACCTTACCAACCGTACCTAGGTATCCTCAAGTATAGAATCACTCGAGATGACAACTATGGCTCCTCCAACATATCTCCTCCTCGGCATACGTATTCTCCGATCCAGACTCCAGGGATATAATGCATTACACCCCATCCAGCTAGGGTTCAAATTTTCCTTCTTTTCCTCGCCCCGCTGATTTCTAGGGTTTTCTCCCAGGACCAAGTCTCCTGATCCGGGAACACTTCTAGGCTTAACCCTCAAGTGGATTATAGCGTTCCTGTGGACATCTTTTGTTGATAGGTTGTCAAAATGATTGATGCCTTGTCGACGCTCAACAAGTAGCTCTACCTGAAGTCTAGAGATCCCTGTAATCCCCATCTCCGAAATGAGTCCCTTTAGTGAAACCTCGGCGACGGGAATTTCACTGAGTAGGTACAATATTGCCTTTGATCCATAGACAAGAGCATATGGTGTAGCTCTTGTTGGTGTTCTCCGATGCTAGTTCTAAGCCTAAAGATAGGTTGGACTGTGCCAATCATCGCCCACCTCATTGATGTCTTTGAGAATCTTTAGGATTGCTTTGTTTGAAGCTCGGCCATCCATTACTCTTCAGGTGTGCGGGTTGAAAAGTTTGTTACATTGGATGTGGAACTTTTCTACACAGCCTCTTGGACATCTTGGTTCTTGCGCCCATTATTCATGATGATTGACCAAGCACCGCATCTACAAATGAGATACTAAGTATGAAGGATGCATATCTCGGCTTCATGATTGTGTTTAAGGGAATCGCTTCCACCCATTTTGTAAAATATTATGTTGCTGTGATAATGAACTTATGTCCATTAGATGAAGATGGGTTAATTTTCCCTACCAAGTCCAATCCCCACTGACAGAAAGGCCATGTAGTTGTGAATGGATGGAGCTCCTGTGCTGGTGCATGTATAAGATTGCCATGAATCTGACATTTTTGACATCTCTTAACAAACTAATAAGATTCTTGCTCCATGTGCGGCCAGTAATATCCCAAACGAAGGAGTTTCTTGGCTAAAGATAATCCGCTTGAATGTGTGCCACAAATTCCTTCATGGACCTCATGTAAAGCAGAAGCAGATTCGTTATGTTCTAAACAACGCAAAAGAGTACCATCTAGGCCTCGACGGTAAAGGGTGTTAGCAATAATGGTATGTTTGGCGAATTGGCGTATGAAGTTGCGCTTTTGGTTGCAAGAAAGATCTGGCGGTAAGATATTATCTTTTAGGTAAGTATAAATGTCTCCATAAATGGAAGGTTGAGTACTATCCAAAAAGCTTATGGTTTGGGATTTGGGGTTTGCGTATGCCGGATTTGATACTTGTTCCACAATAAATTGATAACGATCTTGCGTTTTAGGCATTTGTAAAAGAGATGCTATTGTGGCCATGGCATTTGCTGCTTTATTCTCTGATCTTGGTATCTACTCAAATTTGATATCTATGAAGTATTTCCTAGATCATTCACGCCTTGTATAAAATTAGCGCCCATTCCAGTTTGCAATCATTGTTGACTTGATAGATGATTAACCCAGAGCTCCATGTACACCGTAGCTCTGTGATTCTCCAGTCAATAGCTACTTTAATTCCAATTATTAAAGCTTCATATTCTGCCACATTGTTAGTGCAATGGAAGGTAAGCTTGTAAGATCATGGAATTGTGTGCCCAAGAGGTGTGACAAATAAAATTCCTGCCCCTGATCCATGTTGTGTGTAGGATCCATCAAAGTAGAGTTGCCATGGTTGTGTTGTAACATTGAGGATATCCGCATCAAGAAATTCCATGGTCATAGGATGACCGTCTGACAATGGAGCTTCTGCTAATTGGTCGGCAATGACTTGTCCTTTGATATTCGGGCTTTCAACATACCTAACGTCAACCCCACCGAGGAGCATGACCCACTTTGCCAACCTTTCCCTCATAGTTTCGCTCAAGAAATACTGAGGGAATTTATTTTTGCAAATGAAATTTGACAAAGCAGAGTATATTATAGTGCCCAATTTTGTGTTGCAAATACTACTGCTAAGCATGATTTTTCGATGAAGATGTAGTTTACTTCATGTCCATTGAGTGTCCTGCTGATATAGTATATTGCCTATTCCTTTCCTTCTCTATCCTCTTGTGCCAGCAAGGCTCCTAAAGAGATATCTGTTGTTGTGATATACAACAACAATGGCTTGTCTTTACTGGGTGGCACCAAGATTGGTGGTGTCATTAAATAATGCTTGATTTGATTGAAAGTACTCTCACATTGTTCATCCCATTTAAAAGACACATTTTTATGCAAAATATGGTTGAATGGATGACACCGATCTGCTAGTTGAGAGATGAATCTTCTGATGGACTATAGTCGGCCTTGTAGAGATCTTAATGTGCTGATATTCTTAGGAGGTGGCATTTCCACAATGGCTTTAACTTTTGCTGGATCTACTTCAATTCCTTTTGTAGAAACTATGTATCCAAGGAGTTTTGTTGATGTTACTCCAAAGACACATTTCTTGGGATTTAATCTGACTTTAAATTTCTCCAACCTGTCAAATATTTTGGCAAGTATCTCTAGATGTCCTTCTCTGGTGTGAGATTTGGCTAAGATGTCGTCCACATAGTCCTCCATGAAGGTGTGCATCATGTCATGGAAGATTATTGTCATAGCTCACTGGTATGTAGCTCCTGCATTCTTTAACCCAAAAGGCATGACGTTCCAGCAAAAGGTGCCCCATGGACATGTAAATGTTGTCTTTTCTTGGTCTTTAGGAGCTATTTTGATTTGATTGTATCCTGAAAATCCATCCATGAGTGATAGCATTTGATGGCCAGCTGTTAAATCTACAATCATGTCTATGTTTGGTAAAGGAAAATCATCCTTTGGACATGCTCTATTTAAATCCTGGAAATCCGTACATATTTTGATGGTGTGATCTGGTTTTGAAACAGGTACAATGTTGGATATCCATTCAGCATAATCAATAGATCTGATAAATCCAACATCTAGTAGTTTCTTCAAATCATTTTTTACCAATAATGTAACATGTGGATGCATCTTTCTCAGTTTATATTTTACTGGTTTAGTGCCAGCTGGTAAAGATAAATGATGCATAATAAGATCTGTGTCTAAGCCTGGCATGTCAGAGTATGACCAAGCAAAACTGATGCATCGTTCTTCAAAAAAATTGATAAAATCTGGCTTTTCTGTATCTGTCATGGATGCTACCAGGTGTAGTATTCTTACTTTCTCTGCTATGCCAATATCAATAGATTGTGTGGGTTCTACCAATACTGATGATCTTTCATGGTAATGTTGTTGGAGGATGTCAAGCCTTCCATCCTTTGGCGCCTTAATGAGGTTTTCACCATTGGATGTGTTCTTTGTTTTTACTATTTTAGGATCAAATACTGCCATAGAATGGTTTTCACCATTAGATCCATTATTTATTTCCATACTTTTGCAACTGAAAGGCTTGGCACCCTCCTGCCTAAAAGCATCATTAAAAGAAGCATTGGTAGAACAAGTATCAGATTATGCACAACAAAGGTAGTTAATAATAGTGGAGTCATTATCAAAAATAGGGAGATTGATGGGGTGTTAGGGTTCCCACTCGATAAGCTCGGGATGCAGTAAAGGCAATGAATCATTAGATGGGTTGAGGTCAGCGATTGTGAAAGCTCGGATAGAAATGTCATCCAAGTTGTTAGTGGTTATGTCGAGGCCTACGAAGGTATTTTCTTCTACATCATTTATCTCACTCGATGTTTGTTCGTCTTCACTTGAGTCATTGAAATTTTATGATTCAAAGATAATAGGATTAAAACTTGAGCTTTGACCCTCCTCACGTTTTGGTGTATACTTTTTGATAACATTAATCTGAATATCGTCATAGGAAACATCAGATAAGTTGTCCCACTCATATTCATTTGAATCTGTTTCGGAGTTATCTATCATTTGAAGAATACGCTCCACATTTCTATTGGTGAGTTCTGTTCTTGCTTCTTTTGTGTATCCTAGTCCAGTTCGGCCATTTTGCTGAAGTGTTAAAGGTTGAGTTGGTGTTGTTGTGCCTTGTTCCCTTGATTCAAGAGAGCCCTGTAGCCCATTTGTGTTGTTATGCTAGACTATGAGAACTTGGATTGGTTCTGTTATGCCTTGTTCCCCTCGTTCAAGAGGTCCTTGTCCTGCTGTATATCCTAGTCCAGTTTTATCCTTATGTTGGAGCATGAGTGGCTGGATTGGTTCTGTTATGCCTTGTTTCCTTAACCCAAGAGGTCCCTGTCCTGAATATCCCATCTTCTCCAGAATAGTTTTTCCCTTTCCATATTGATTTGTCTCTATGATATCACTCGTGGAAGTGGAAGCTTCCTCATCTCTATAAAGCCAATTTAGTATAGCCTTATCTTCTGATTCTTCATCTAAGTTTCTAGCTTTTACAAATCTGCCATCTAATGTCGTTGTAGATTGTGCTGATTCTTGTGTGGTTATAGATGGTTGCCCATACGTTTGTAAGGAGGGTAACATCTGTGATAGATGGAAAGAGTGTCCGACACCATATTCACCTATTCCTTTGTCACTTATCTGTACTTTGTTGGTGAATTGGTGTGAGAGTGAAGCCAATTTTTCCTCAACATTTGAAGGGTTAGATTGTGCCACCTTGATCTCTTGTGATTTTTGTTGTTTTGGAAGCCACTTTGATATGAAGCTTTGTTGTTTCTCACCATTAGATGAATCTGATGTGCTAACTTCTCTATTGTGAGGTATTAATGTATCCTAAGATGTTTTCAATGTATGACAAGCTTGGGTGTCATTATAGTCTGTTGTGATTGTTACCTCCTGTCCATTGACGGGAAATTTCAGGCACTGATGATAGGTGGAAGGTACTGCTTGCATATCATGAATCCAAGGATGTCCCAACAGTATGTTGTATGTCAGTTCCCTATCTAAGACTTGAAAAACCACATTTTTGACAATAGGTCCCACTTGAATGGGTAATATGATCAATCCTTTAGAGGATCTTTCCTCCTCATCATATGCTTTGATTGTGATTTTTCTTCTTGTATCAATGGCTTCATCTGAGTATCCTAGTGCACGAATCAGCTTTAAGGTACAAATATTTAAACCAGCCCCTCCATCTATCAGGACACACTTTACACAGTGTTTATGGATGAGGACTTCAATGTGAAGGGCGGAATTATGTGGATGGGTGAGTGATACATCATCATGTTCGGAAAATGAAAGGAAATGAGGTGTAGATAGATGTCCCACCATAGCTTGAAATTGACATACATCCAAATTGTTAGGTATCGTGGTTGATACAAGAGCTTGCTCAAGAACCTCTTTGTGTGATGGGGAGATCTTTAAAAGTTCCAAGATAGATATTTGCGCCGGTATTTTTTGTAATTGATCGATGAGATTATATTGATTGGAGGGAGGATCCACAGATTGGGATGATAATGATGCTCCTTTCAATATAACTTTGGATTGTGCCCTTGTTGTAGCATTAACCAGTTGGTGCTCTTGTTTCCCTTTGAGTGTGATTACATTAATTTGGTTTTCAGATTTGTCCATATGTTGTACCAAATTAGTAGGTGTAATGTCATTGTTTCGATTGATTTGATTGCATAACTCCTCATCCTCCTTGACAGTAGAAAAACAAAGGATCGTTGTGTCATAAACATAACCAACATTCTTACCTTTGCTGTTTGTGGAAGAGGATTCTCCCTTCTGATAATTGGGTAGAGGATTTTTGAATGTTGTATGATCTTTGTTTGTTTTCTGCCCTTCTACAAATACTTTCTTTTGATCTATAAGGTCTTGTACTGCATGTTTTAACTGCCAACAATTTTTACTCATGTGGCCTTTATTTTGATGGTAGTGACAGTAATGTGAGTCATTCCACCATGATGGTTTGACTTGAGGGTCCCAATTTCTAGCCTCTTGTACTTGAATAAGTTTTTCATCTAAAAGTTCTTTGAGGACTGATTCCAATGATTTCCCTAATGACGTGAATTTTCGTTTATTAGATGGTCGTTGGAATGATTGGGTTTTTGTTTCTCCATTGTTTTGATTATTTCCTTGATCACTACTTTGTTTGACATTAGGATCATTGTTTTGTTTGTTTGTAGTGGTTGGCGTCAAGGTGAATACTGGTTTGGATATGTGTGTATTGATTATGGTATCGGTATTTTTATTCTTTTGCCAAAATCTTGGCTTTTCATTGTTGTTGTTAGAGGAATTGTTATTGTTTGAACCTTCAATGAAGTGTTTGATTGTTCCTCTTTTGATTAGAGCCTCTTTGATTTTTAGTCCCTTTTCGATAACTTGCTCAAATGTAGATGGACATTGCAAGTCCAATCTATAATTCATTTCATCCACTAGGTTATCAATGAACATCTCTATCTTCTCCTCTTCAGGAATAGATCTAGGGTATTTAGCAAATAGCCTTCTCCATCGTTGGAGAAAGGAAAGAAACTTTCCACCCTTTGCTTGTTTGGTGTTGTAGAGTTCTTTTAAGGTCACCCCATGTTGGATATTGAATGAGAAGTGCGTTATGAACCTATTGATCAATTCTTCAAAAGATTGGATCCCGGGTTCCATTTTAGAGAACCACTCCATGCAAGTGTTTCCTAAGCTTCTTGGAAATAATCGTAGTAAGTAAGAGTCCTCATGTGTGAACTCTATGCTCATGGCTCTAAATTCATGTACGTGATCAAATGGATCAGTTCTTCCATTGTATTTTTTGTACGTCAGGTATTCACAATACCGTGGAAATGGTATCATGTTAATGCTTTGGTCAAATGGATAAGGGCAAATGTCCTGTAAGGAATATCTTTTTGTTGGCCCTTGTTGGATATTTTGGAACTGCAATTGTAATTGTTGGATTTGTCTTGTCAAAGCATCTATTTGATTTGGATTTTCCATACTAGTTGCCTGAGGTGTGGTCGTTTCCTTGAGTTGGTTGACATCAAAGTCTTTAGGAAGCTTAGCACCTTTGTCAGCTAATAAGAAAAGATACTTTTCCATATCTTGCTCTAACATCTTTTCCATAAATTTATGGA
>VDFB02166886.1:153654-167828 GCA_007258455.2 Sequoia sempervirens | reverse complement strand
TTTTTGATTTTGACAATTTTTTTGATGTTTTTGGTTTTTTGACAAATTTTTTGATGTTTTTTGGTTTTTCAAGTATTGCCACTCGGTGTTGTCAATGTTTGATTGCCTTTCCATTTAAGCTCAGAGTCGATTGTACCAAATAACTCTAGGATGTTGCCCCCAAGCTAGGGTAAGACATGATAACCTTTCCACGATATGGATAGTGATAATAAGTTTCTCAATGATAGATGGAAATGATAATGAAAGGAAATAATCATAACAAAATCGTACCCAATAGATAGAAGAGCTGGTTGAAAATTACAAGTAGCGCCTGTTTACTAGGTTTTCACCACTTGTTTTTATTATGTCCCCTTTTTTTTATTTTTACTTTTATTTTGTTTTTACTTTTTCCTATCATCATGACACCTGCTTGCCAGGTTTGTATCAAGACAACCTTACCAACCGTGCACTAGGTATCCTCAAGTATAGAATTGCCTGAGATGGATGCTGTTCATGGGCTCCTCCAACATATCTCCTTCTGGTGTAGACAACCGGTATGCTCCTGATCCATAGACTGATATAATGACATAAGGCCCTATCCAGTTAGGTTCAAATTTTCCCTTCTTTTCTTTGTCTACTTGATTTCTAGGGTTTTCCCGTAGGACCAAGTCTCTGATTTGGAAGACTCTAGGCTTAACCCTGTGATTATAGTTCCTAGACATTCTTTGTTGATAGGCTATCAAATGATTGACAGCTTATTTTCGACGTTCATCAAGCAGCTCTAATTCTTGAAGTCTAGAGATCCTATAATCCTCATCTGAAATGAGTCCCTTTAGTGAAACTCGAAGGGATGGAATTTCTACCTCGATAGGTAATATTTCCTCTGATCCATAGATAAGAGCATATGGTGTAGCTCCTATTGGTGTTCTAATGCTAGTATTTTAAGCCCAAAGAGCAGGGTTAAGCTGAACAAGCCAATCATGCCCTACCTCATTTACAGTCTTCTTGAGAATCTTTAGGATTTTTTTGTTTGAAGCTTCTACCTGTCCATTACCTTGAGGGTAATAAGGGGTTGAAAAGCGATGTTGGATGTGGAACTTTTCACACAGCTCTTGGACATCTTGATTTTTGAAAGGCTTGTCATTATCTGTGATGATTGACTAGGGTATCCCATATCTACAAATGAGATAATTAAGTATGAAGGATGATATCTGCTTCCCAGTGATTGTGGTTAAGGGAACTGCCTCCACCCATTTTGTAAAATATTCTATTGCTGTGATAATGAACTTATGTCCATTAGATGAAGATGGGTTAATTTTTCCTATCAAGTCCAATCCCCACTGACAAAACGGCCACGTAGATGCGAATGGATGGAGCTCCTGTGTTGGTGCATGTATAAGATTGCCATGAATCTGACATTTTTGACATCTCTTAACAAACTGATAAGATTCTTGCTCCATGTGTGGCTAGTAATATCCCAAACGAAGGAGTTTCTTGGCTAAAGATAATCTGCTTGAATGTGTGCCACAAATTCCTTCATGGACCTCATGTAAAGCAGAAGCAGATTCGTTATGTTCTAAACAATGCAAAAGAGTACCATCTAGGCCTCAACGGTAAAGGGTGTTAGCAATAATGGTATGTTTGGCGGATTGGCATATGAAGTTGCGCTTTTGGTTGCGAGAAAGATCTGGCAATAAGATATTATCTTTTAGGTAAGTGTAAATGTCTCCATAAATGGAAGATTGGGTGCTATCCAAAAGGCTTATGGTTTGGGATTTGGGGTTTGCGTATGCAGGATTTGATACTTGTTCCACAATAAATCAATAACGATCTTGAGTTTCAGACATTTGTAGAAGAGATGCTATTGTGGCCATGGCATCTGCTGCTTTATTCTCTGATCTTGGTATCTGCTCAAATTTGATATCTATGAAGTATTTTCTTAGATCATCTACCAGTCTCTTGTATAAAATCAGTGTGTCATCCTTAGTTTGGTAATCATTGTTGACTTGATAGATGATTAACTGAGAGTCTCCATACACCTGTAGCTCTGTGATTCTCCAGTCAATAGCCAGTTTAATTCCAATGATTAAAGCTTCATATTCTGCCACATTATTAGTGCAACGGAAGGTAAGCCTGTAAGATAGTGGAATTGTGTGCCCAAGAGGTGTGACATAAAATTCCTGCCCCTGATCCATGTTGTGTGTAGGATCCATCGAAGTAGAGTTGCCATGGTTGTGTTGTAACATTGAGGATATCCGCATCAGGAAATTCCATGGTCATAGGATGACTGTCTAACAATGGAGCTTCTGCTAATTGGTCGGCAATGAATTGTCTTTTGATAGCTCGCCTTTCAACATACTGAATGTCAAACTCACTTAGGAGCATGACCCACTTTTCCAACCTTCCTATTAAAGTTGCTTTGCTCAGTAAATACTTGAGGGGATCGATTTTTGCAACGAGCTTGACAGTGTGAGTGAGCATATAGTGTCGCAATTGTTGTGTTGCAAATACTACTGCTAAGCATGATTTTTCGATGAAGGTGTAGTTTACTTCATGTCCATTGAGTGTCCTGCTGATATAGTATATTGCCTGTTCCTTTCCTTCTCTATCCTCTTGTGCCAGCAAGGCTCCTAAAGAGATATCTGTTGTTGTGATATATAGCAACAATGGCTTGTCTTTACTAGGTGGCACCAAGATTGGTGGTGTCATTAAATAATGCTTGATTTGATTGAAAGTACTCACACTGTTCATCCCATTTAAAAGACACATTTTTATGCAAAAGATGGTTGAATGGATGACACCGATCTGCTAGTTGAGAGATGAATCTTCTGATGGACTGTAGTCAGCCTTGTAGAGATCTTAATGTGCTGATATTCTTAGGGGGTGGCATTTCCACAATGGCTTTAAATTTTGCTGGATCTACTTCAATTCCTTTTGTAGAAACTATGTATCCAAGGAGTTTTGCTGATGTTACTCCAAAGACACATTTCTTGGGATTTAATTTGACTTTAAATTTCTCCAACCTGTCAAATATTTTGGCAAGTATCTCTAGATGTCCTTCTCTGGTGTGAGATTTGGCTAAGATGTCATCCACATAGTCCTCCATGAAGGTGTGCATCATGTCATGGAAGATTGTTGTCATAGCTCGTTGGTATGTAGCTCCTGCATTCTTTAACCCAAAAGGCATGACGTTCCAGCAAAAGGTGCCCCATGGACATGTAAATTCTATCTTTTCTTGGTCCTCAGGAGCTATTTTGATCTGATTGTATCCTGAAAATCCATCCATGAGTGATAGCATTTGATGGCCAGCTGTTAAATCTACAATCATGTCTATGTTTAGCAAAGGAAAATTATCCTTTGGACATGCTCTATTTAAATCTCAGAAATCAGTACATATTCTGATGGTGTGATCTAGTTTTGAAATAGGTACAATGTTGGATATGCATTCAACATAATCAATAGATCTGATAAATCCAGCATCTAGTAGTTTCTTCAAATCATTTTTTACCAATAATGCAACATGTGGATGCATCTTTCTCAGTTTTTGTTTTACTAGTTTAGTGCCAGCTGGTAAAGATAAGTGATGCATAATAAGATCTGTGTCTAAGCCTGGCATGTCAAAGTATGACCAAGCAAAATTGATGCATCGTTCTTCAAAGAATTTGATAAAATCTGGCTTTTCTGTATCTGTCATGGATGCTGCCAGGTGTAGTATTCTTACTTTCTCTACTGTGCCAATATCAATAGACTGTGTGGGTTCTACCAACATTGATGATCTTTCATGATATTGTTGTGGGAGGATGTCAAGCCTTCCATCCTTTGGCACCTCAATGAGGTTTTCACCATTGGATGCGTTCTTTGTTTTTACTATTTTAGGATCAAATACAGCCATAGAATGGTTTTCACCATTAGATCCATTATTTATTTCCATACTTTTGCAATTGGAAGGCTTGGCACCCTCCTGCCTAAAAGCATCATTAAAAGAAGCATTGGTAGAACAAGTATCAGATTCTGCACAACAAAGGTAGTTAATAATAGCAGAGTCATTGTCAAAAACAAGGAGATTGATGGGGTGTTGGGGTTCCCACTTGATAAGCTCAGGATGCAGTAAAGGCAATGAATTATTAGATGGGTTGAGGTCAGCGATTATGAAAGCTCAGATGGAAATGTCATCAAAGTTGTTAGTGGTTATGTCGAGGCCTACGAAGGTATTTTCTTCTACATCATTTATCTCACTCGATGTTTGTTCATCTTCACTTGAGTCATCAAAATTTTGTGTTTCAAAGACAATAGGATTAAAACTCGAGCTTTGACCCTCCTCACGTTTGGGGGTATACTTTTTGATAACATCAATCTGAATATCTTCATAGGAAACATCTAATAAGTTGTCCCACTCATATTCATTTGAATTTGTTTCAAAGTTATCTCTCATTTGAAGAATATGCTCCACAGTTCTATTGGTGAGTTCTGCTCTTTCTTCTTCTGTGTATCCTAGTCCAGTTCTACCATTTTGCTGAAGTGTTAAAGATTGGGTTGGTGTTGTTGTGCCTTGTTCCCTTGATTCAAGAGAGCCCTGTCCTTATATATATCCTAGCCCATTTGTGTTATTATGCTGAACTATGAGAACTTGGATTGGTTCTGTTACACTTTGTTCCCCTCATTCAAGAGGTCCTTGTCCTGCTGTATATCCTAGTCCAGTTTTATCCTTATGTTGGAGCATAAGTGGCTGGATTGGTTCTGTTATGCCTTGTTTCCTTAACCCAAGAGGTCCCTGTCATGAATATCCCATCTTCTCTAGAATAGTTTTTCCCTTTCCATATTGATTTGTCTCTATGATATCACTCATGGAAGTGGAAGCTTCCTCATCTCTATAAAGCCAATTTAGTATTGCCTTATCTTCTGATTCTTCATCTAAGTTTCCAACTTTTACAAATTTTCCATCTAATGCCATTGTAGATTGTGCTGATTCTTGTGTGGTTGTAGATGGCTGTCCATACATTTGTAAGGAGGGTAACATTTGTGATAGATGGAAAGAGTGTCCGACACCATATTCACCTATTCCTTTGTCACTTATCTGTACTTTGTTGGTGAATTGGTGTGAGAGTGAAGCCAATTGTTCCTCAACATTTGAAGGGTTAGATTGTGCCACCTTGATCTCTTGTGATTTTTGTTGTTTTGGAAGCCACTTTGATATGAAGCTTTGCTGTTTCTCACCATTAGATGAATTTGATGTGCTAACTTATCTATTGTGAGGTATTAATGTATCTTGAGATGTTTTCAATGTATGGCAAGCTTGGGTGTCGTTATAGTCTGCTGTGATTGTTACCTCCTGTCCATTGACGGGAAATTTTAGACATTGATGATAGGTGGAAGGTACTACTTGCATATCATGAATCCAAGGACGTCACAATAGTATGTTGTATGTCAGTTCCCTATCTAAGACTTGACAAACCACATTTTGGACAATAGGTCCCACTTGAATGGGTAATATGATCAATCCTTTAGAGGATCTTTCTTCCTCATCATATGCTTTGATTGTGATTTTTCTTCTTGTATCAATGGCTTCATCTGAGTATCCTAGTGCACGAATCAGCTTTAAGGTACAAATATTTAAACCAGCCCCTCCATCTATCAGGACACACTTTACACGGTGTTTATGGATGAGGACTTCAATGTGAAGGGCAAAATTATGTGGATGGGTGAGTGATACATCATCATGTTCAGAAAATGAAAGGCAATGAGGTGTAGATAGATGTCCCACCATAGCTTGAAATTGACATACATCCAAATTGTTAGGTACCGTGGTTGATACAAGAGCTTGCTCAAGAACCTCTTTGTGTGATGGGGAGATCTTTAGAAGTTCTAGGATAGATATTTGTGCCGGTATTTTCTGTAATTGATCGATGAGATTATATTGATTGGAGGGAGGATCCATAGATTGGGATGATAATGATGCTCCTTTCAATATAACTTTGGATTGTGCCCTTGTTGTGGCATTAACCGGTTGGTACTCTTGTTTCCCTTTGAGTGTGATTACATTAATTTGGTTTTCAGATTTGTCCATATGTTGTACCAAATTAGTCGGTGTAATGTCATTGTTTTGATTGATTTGATTGCATAACTCCTCATCCTCCTTGATAGTAGAAAGACAAAGGATCGTTGTGTCATAAACATAACCGACATTCTTACCTTTGCTGTTTGCGGAAGAGGATTCTCCCTTCTGATAATTGGGTAGAGGATTTTTGAATGTTGTATGATCTTTGTTTGTTTGGTGCCCCTCTACAAATACTTTCTTTTGTTCTATAAGGTCTTGTACTGCATGTTTTAACTGCCAACAATTTTCAGTCATGTGGCCTTTATTTTGATGGTAGTTACAGTAATGTGAGTCATTCCACCATGATGGTTTGACTTGAGGGTCCCAATTCCTAGCCTCTTGTACTTGAATTAGTTTTTCATCTAAAAGTTCTTTGAGGACTGATTCCAATGATTTCCCTAATGGCGTGAATTTTCATTTATTGGATGGTCGTTGGAATGATTGGGTTTTTGTTTCTCCATTGTTTTGATTATTCCCTTGATCACTACTTTGTTTGACATTAGAATCATTGTTTTGTTTGTTTGTAGTGGTTGGTGTCAAGGTGAATACTGGTTTGGATGTGTGTGTATCGATCATGGTATCGGTATTCTTATTCTTTTTCCAAAATCTTGGTTTTTCATTGTTGTTGTTAGAGGAATTGCTATTGTTTGAACCTTCAATGAAGTGTTTGATTGTTCCTCTTTTGATTAGAGCCTCTTCGATTTTGAGCCCCTTTTCAATAACTTGTTCAAATGTAGATGGACATTGCAAGTCCAATCTATAATTCATTTCATCCACTAGGTTATCAATGAACATCTCTATCTTCTCCTCTTCAGGAATAGATCTAGGGTATTTAGCAAATAGCCTTCTCCATCGTTGGAGAAAGGAAAGAAACTTTTCACCCTTTGCTTGTTTGGTGTTGTAGAGTTCTTTTAGGGTCACCCCGTGTTGGATGTTGAATGAGAAGTGCGCTATGAACCTATTGATCAGTTCTTCAAAGGATTGGATCCCGGGTTCCATTTTAGAGAACCACTCCATGCAAGTGTTTCCTAAGCTTCTTGGAAACAATCGTAGTAAGAGTCCTCGTGTGCGAACTCTATGCTCATGGTTCTAAATTCCTATACATGATCAAATGGATCGGTTCTTCCATTGTATTTGTTGTACGTCGGGTATTCACAATATTGTGGAAATGGTATCATGTTAATGCTTTGGTCAAATGGATAAGGGAAAAATCCTGTAAGGAATATCTTTTTGTTGGCCCTTGTTGGATGTTTTGGAACTGCAGTTTTAATTGTTACATTTGTCTCGTCAAAGCATCTACTTGATTTAGATTTTCCATACTAGTTGCCTTAGGTGTGGTTGTTTCCTTGAGTTGGTTGACATCAAAGTCTTTAGGAAGCTTAGCACCTTTGTCAGCTAATAACAAAAGATACTTTTCCATATCTTGCTCTAACATCTTTTCCATAAATTTATGGAAACGAGGGTCTTGTTGAAATTTCTTGATTTCTTCTGTAGTTATTTCTTTCTCTTGTGAATTAGTGAGAGGATCAGTGTTGCTGTATTGTCCCCAAGGGTTTTCTTCAGCCATGGCTGCTATTCTTTCATTTTCTTGTTGTTGTTTTTGATATGCTGATCATGTGAAAATAGGCATAAAAAGTTTTACTCTAGACTTTGATCTTGGATTTTTGATTTGATAAGTGTTGTTTTTAACGAAGTTTTTGATAGAACTATGTTAAAAATATGATTTAGTTGTGTCTAGTTTTGTGATGAAAGGATGATAAAAATCCTTGATAGGGAAATTTTGACACAAAAATCTCATATTAGTGATGATCGATAAGGACACTTTGTAGGATGTTTCAAGACCTAAGCGTAATAGTAAAGTTTTCTTTTTTTGTATGATGCAAGTGTTTTTGGACTATGGAAAAATGTTCTGGATTGATAAAAATCTTGTTTTTTTCGATGTCGGCAAACTGATAAACTGTCTTACTAACTCTCTATTTTTTTTGACTTTCGGGAGTGCAAAAACAGATCTCTAAGGTGCTAAAACAGAGCTATGATGCGCTAAAACAGAGCCACGACACGCTAAAACAGAGCCATGACGTGCTAAAACAGAGCTACGGCGCACTAAAATAGAGATACGACGTGCTAAAACAGAGATACAACACGCTAAAACAGAGTTCTAATGCGCTACAGAATGTTTTTGGGGTGCCACAGGAAACTATCTTACTCTATGAAATTAACTTGGTCTTGTATCGCATTGTATGGCCGGTTGTGGGATGTATTCTAGACGAATTTGTTGACTATGATTGTGGTGTTGTCTAAGAGCCCTTCTTTGATTAAATGCTTGTGAATCTAAGGGAGCTACAGCATAGTCGTCCATATAACCTCTAGAGAAATCGTGATATCTATGAATAAAGGTCTTATGTTGGAGTAGAACTTTTCTGCTTTGATATAAAAATCGTTGCTTTCTCAAGAGTTGTTTGTATGTAAGTGTTTTCTTTGGCTTTCTGATTTGTTTGACAAAAGACTTCTTGAAAAATTTGGTGGATACCCAATCTTGAATCATGAGAATTTCATAAGTGTTTGATTTGAATATTTCTGTGATGATCTTATCTGAATTTAATGAAGGAAAACACAACAAGCAAGAATAGAATAGTTGATTTAAGATCCTATAATCTAAACAGATAGTGTATGTTTTAAGAACCAAACATGATTCTTCTTGATTTTCACTGGTTTGATAACAAGATAAAACAATTCAAACATACTCACTCCTAAAGACAAAAGGTCATCGTTATATACTCGAACGGCCCACAGCTTGGAATTGCGTCGACTCACACAGCCATGTCACCCCCTAGAGGAGGGCGCCCATTTTTTTGTCTTTTCCAGGTGCGTACTCAAAGTGACGGAAGTGGATACTGGATCCCCTAAGCAAACAGTCCTTGGAAATTATATGGTGAGTGCTTGAGGGTAGATTCTTCCCCGCCCCTGCACCGCCAAGTATTACAATGTTTGGGAACTGACAAGCGTGTTTCTATTTATAGGTTCTTAGATAGGGTTTCCATTTAGAGCGGCAAATGCATAAAATCCCTTGAGAGACCTCCCAATCTTTAGAACAAAGATTTTGGGGATGGTTATCCTGCACACTTCCATTGAAAGAGGGTTTCCCCAAATTCACATAAATTTTAAAGTGGGTTGGAATGCCATGGCTTTTGGCTGTCCCCACTCAAGTTGTTCTCGTAGGGTGAGTAATTTTTCCCACTACGATAGGCCTGTCTAAAGGTTTTAATGAAAGCTTGAAAATGTGCAAAGTAAAAGTGAGTTTGGTATTCTGATGCACCTAGTCAAGGGGAGAGCATAAACCTATCACCCAATCACAACAATGAAGTTGTTCACTTTTTAAAACCCAAAAGACAAATTATCTAATCTATATGGAGATATTGCTCCATAAAAAGCATGATGTTTAATTTTAAACCCACAAGTAATAATGAAGTTTCTATTAGGATTGATCAATTTTTATCCATTTGCTATCCTAGGATTGATAAATTTTAACCTGTTTTCTGTCCTAGGATTGATAAATTTTAACCAAAAAAAAGATTAAAGAACAAAATCTGGCTGCGGATGCGTCAGATCCAGATAAAAGATATTTAAATAACAACGGGTTGAGGCGCTAAAACAGTGGGTTGATGTGCTAAAACAGTTGTGTGGCGCGCTATAGTTTTCCTTTGATGCACTACAGAATTTGGTCGACGCGCTATAGTTTTCCTCCGACGCGCTACAAAATCCAGCCGGTGCGCTATAGTTTTCCTCCGATACGCTACAGAATCTAGCCGACGCGCTATAAAAAACTTCGATTCCGCTAAAACAAACACGCCGATACTTGTAAGACACTTTTCACAAAAAAATTTCAGAATATGGGGTTAGGCCCCACGGTGGGCGCCAAAGTGAAAGTGTAAGAATGAGATAAACAAATTACGTATGCATCTACACTTCTAAATAAGACATTGTATCTAAGATTCAAGAGATTTTAACTATTTTAAACATAGGAACCTTTAGAAATCTGTCCTAATGCTCTCTAACTTTAAAGATTTCTCTAATCTACTTTGCTCTCAGATTTAAATAAGTAATAGATTGTTGAAATGACACTTAAAGAATGAGAATTCAAAACTATTTCTATTCTTATATGATTTAATAATGAAAAACTACTATAATGGCAACCATGACTGTAAATGCTGAATGCTTGATGGATTGATCCTAAAACTGGATTGCTTGAATGCTTGATCGCTTGAAATACTTGCAGAGTAAGATTACACAAATTAGGATCTTTTCCTGTAGCCAGAAACCTATATTTATAGATTTCAAGGCACACATTTGTGAAAGGGTAACACAACAGAGGTTGAGATTCAATTTGGAGAATTGAATGGTATGAGATGAGAAGGTGGAGCTGATCATGGAGGATTATTCCTCCCCATGAAAACACCAGGCAAGATGAGAGGAAAGATTTGAGGCATAAGATTGAGAGGATTTCCTGCAGGTTTTTCCCCGAGGCTCTTCCCGTGAATGACAGTTGAATTAATTAGATTTAAAAAATCTAATTTTATTGGTGAGTGAATAGAGGGATATGATTTATGCATTTATTTAAATATATTTTTTTGTTTATTTAAATTCAGCAAAAGAGGAATAAATAATTTAATAAAACAAACTATAGAAGTTGTTTATTAAATTAAAAATAAAAGGAATATGATAATTAAATTAAAGATTCTAGGATATCTTTATTTAATTAAGAAGAAATGTGATGAGGTAATTAAATAACACAAATTATTGAAGCTGTGTATTTAATTTAAGATAGAATTAATGGATAAAGTATAGAAGAAATAATAATGATAATAATTAAATAAAACAAAGCATTTAATTTTGTTTTAATTAAGAGGGAAATAATATGATAAAATAGAAGAATTAATACGATAATAATTAAATAAAACAAAGTATTTAATTTTGTTTATTTAATTAAGAGGAAATAATATGATAAAATAGAAGAATTAATAATGAACTTAATATAAATAAATATTTCTATTTATTTACTAAGTAGATGAATTTAAGATTAATTAATCAAATAAGTCGTATTTAATTAATTAGATTCTCTAGACCATTTTTAGGTGTCTACAACCATAATCTTTAGATCACACCTCATGATGCCACTTGGCACCATCCCATGATGTGTGGTGTCTCAATCATCCTCCACCCTTGATCCCATGATCTAATCGTAGCCTTCATCCAATTTCATCCAAGTCACATATATCCATGACTTAGCCATTTTACCCCAATCTAACTCATCTTGTCATTAGACCAATGTTATGCTACAAAATTTGTAAGCACACATCCAACCATACATGAGTACAACAACCATTCCATGGTACAACAAAGGTTAATTTGCTGAAATTATTTATGCTTTCATTATGTTTTTGAACTCTTATGTTTAACTTGAGTGTTGCTTCT
This sequence comes from Sequoia sempervirens, assembly GCA_007258455.2. NCBI lineage: Eukaryota > Viridiplantae > Streptophyta > Pinopsida > Cupressales > Cupressaceae > Sequoia > Sequoia sempervirens. Next base: position 156,283 of record VDFB02166886.1, on the reverse strand, counting down.
ATTTTGGGTAGAGTAGGTTAATGTTACTTTAGTTTTCTCTATTTAGGCTCAAAATTAAATATACACATTTCTAGCACACCCAATGGGACCCAGTTCACATTTATCACTAGAACCTTAATTGAGTGTTTTCAATTTTTCACATGTGCAAGTTACGATTGGGTGACCTCATTCTAGTTGGGCGGGTTGGTTTTGTGCTTGGGTGGCCTCATTGTCAAGGTGATAGAGACCAAATTTCATCATTCTCACTCATCTTCCTTTGCACTCTTTCATGAATATCCTTGGTGTTTGTCAGGGATTTTTTAGTGGAAAATCTTCACCAATATGTGAAAAGTTCATATCAGCCAATTTTAAATTGGAAAATACATTGCAACCAATGAGGTGGCCAAATCACCAAGATTTTACGAATTATTGGTCCAATACATTTCAATTCACAATCAATTTATTTTATGAGGCATATGTAATTAATAATTTTTTCGTAACAAACTACATGTTTCCAATGTTCTAATTAATGTTTTTGCTTGGAATCTCAAAAGCATGTATTATATCACCCATATATTTGCCAATACTATTAAAATGATATTGTCTTTTAGGATATGTTTCACCAACAACATTAAATGTTCACTACATGTGAGAACCAATTTTTCCAATAAAATTTACAAATAATTATGTATGAGGACCCATTTTGCCAATAACATTAAAAAATAATTATGTTTGAAGACACATTTCACCAATTACATTAAAAAATAATTGTATGAGGACCCATTTTTCCAATATTGTGATAAATCCATGCTAATCATAGGGCCATAATTGCCTTGAAAATTAAAATGTGTGTGTTTGTCGAGGTTTGATTTGGCCAACATTTAAATGTATCATTGTATAATCACGCAAGTTTTTTCAAATTTTTACTATTTAAAAATCTCACAAAATTTGCCAAATATGGATTGATATAAATACAATCAAAACCATGATTTATTTTTATACATTTTATTTAGTTCTAAACTTGTGAGCTCTTGATTCAAAACCTTGATCATAGTAAAGTTACAAACTTACAACTATAGGCATTGTTACATTAACGAATAATGAGTTTGTGAAAACCTAAATGTAAGTGATAATTTCTTCATAGTGTTATAAGATTATTTATCTCTTTGCCATTCTTGCTTCAATATTAAAGATGATATTGAGTAGGGAATGGGATCTATATTCTATGACTCCTTAAACAAGAATAAATTTTTTGGTAGTTTTTATGTCATGAGAGATGTTGAGCAAAAGTAAGAGTAATATTCCTCACGGTGGTGAAGGGAGGCCATGAAAACACCCAATACATAGAGTTACCATAAATTCATACTTTGGAAATGTTTCTAGTCCATCAAATCAAGATGGAACTACATCATCAACTCTTGCACCAAATATTAACGAAGAAGGCAATAACTTAGAGGAAGATCAAAATGAGTTAATGAGTAAGATGATGATGAAAATATCACAAAAGATGTTCCAAGGGATACCCAAGGTAGCTAAAATGAGTTAATTGACTTGGATGACAATGCCAACACCTTAGATGATGTTGTAAAGAAGAGGAAAATAAAAGCTAAATGGAAAATGAGGCATGAGTGGAATATGACAAGGAATTTTTAGATTGATTGGGTGTCAAAGCACCCATTCATTGAACCAGTGAAGAATGAAAACAAAGATGAACCTCCAACATAATGTACGTGAAAGATTTATAGTTGGAAATATAAAAGGGATAAGAAGTTGCAACTAAAACTTGAAACCATAGAAAAGCATATTAGTAAAGTTTATGAAAAAAATTATAGAGGGAAAGGAAAAATCAATATTAAGATGTAAATCAAAGGAGGAATGTCTTCATGTTAAGCATGCCCTAGAATATGATGAGAATATACAAAGAATGAAAAAGATTGCTAAATATAGAGGTTCAATTGAAGCTCAATTTGGAAAGATAATGGTAGGAGCACAACTGAGAAATTGAGTATTGTTTTTCATATTTTATTTAGAGGGCGTCCTATGAAAAAGTACTCAAAATATAATAATTTATTATCTTTTTTGGGTGTTTCTAACTTTCCTAGCACATATTGGTCGATAAAATTTGGATGAGAATGGGAAAGTTGTCTTGTTGAGGTGGAAAAACAAGATTTATAGTAAAAAATAAAAGAATCAACCTTCATTGCGTTATCTTTAGATGAAGCTAATGGGATTGATAATTGGATAGTTTCCCATTACTATTTTATGCTTTTTACTATTTCTTTTTGCTAAGCTTCAAGACATTACCAAGACCTTTTAATGCATTTCATATGTACTTTTAAGCATTTTTAAGAATTTGGAAATAGAAAGATGTTATATTGATATGTGTATGTATGAATTCATGAATATCTATGAAGTTAGTAGGATTTTATGTTTAATTTATGATTGTTGATAATGAGAATTCCTTAGGAAATAAAACTAACATTTACAACGTGAAGAACTATCAACCCACAACAATGGGTTTCTCAACCTATAGCATAAGGACTATAGTTCGTTGCAAAGGAGTCAACCAACTAGGACGTGACACTTTTAGAGGAAGATGGAGGTGATCATTTACTGACTAGTCTGTGGGTCACCTAATATTACTCTTACT